>BMAV01009378.1:0-15100 GCA_019973955.1 Trichonephila inaurata madagascariensis
CTGAGTTTCAAAACAAAAATTTAAGCGCTTTCGCTGGCAATCGTATTACCCCCCCTAAACATATTTCAATTTTTTATTCAAAAATAATGAAAAAAATAAATTATTTGTTTTCATTTAAATAAATTTATTCCATGTATTTAAACTTGCTATTTCAAAAGATGGTTATATATTTTTTTTTTATGCTTTCGATAAGAATCCACTTTTAACCGTGCGAATATTTCCCACGTCTACTGCAAAAATGAATGATTGGATCGTATTCAAAGAAGCGCTGATATTGGCGAGAAATTTGCTAAGCTCTGTAACCCCAGAATGTCATCCCCTGTTTCCTCCCCTCCCTCATCTAAAAGTGCTCTTTTTCACTTTTTTTGAGTCGTAGTCCCCCCAAAAGATGAAATGGGCTATTCTAAAAATTTGAGTAGTTTGCATCGGAGCTTTTTTGGTATGTACGTATTCAAAAGTGAGATTTTGTGCTCAGTTCTGATAACCGGTTTTTCGCAGTGTAGACGCAAATTGAACATAACTCTCTGAATTTAATTTTTGAGTTTTACGAAAATCATTATAGCATTTTTGCGGTGTAGGCTAAAATTTTTTTAAAAAACTAAATTTTTTAGTTTATCATAACTCGCAATTCTTCCCCCTGACACATAAATCATTAAGTTATTCGTTTCTCCTAGAATGTTTAAAAGAATTTGATTTCCATTCTTCGGGAACCCTTTTTTTCGTTTTGAATGTTTTCTAATGACTAAAAAAATAAACTATAGACTCAACACGTGAGGGACAAGTAGTTAATTTTTTTACACTTTTTATTAACGTTTCGATACTAATATTGTTACCTTTTTCGGTGGCGCTCACGTTGAAAGGACGAATCATGTGGTAAATTTTTTTCGAATATTAGCTAGCTCTAATTGCTTCTTAACTGCGCTTTTTAACTTTTCTAACTGTAAATTTTTTTCCCCTTTCTGACGCTTTGGCAATTTTATTTTTCTAACTCTAAATTTAATCCCCCCGCAGATTTTTTTAAATTTCATTTCTTCAAAAATATCAAATATTTTTTAAATAATTTTGTTTCTTTTTTACACTTCACTACTTTCAATTAAAATTTTCAAATCAGAACTTTTGCATTATCTGGCACAATTAGTTTTAATTCCTCAGCGACAAGTTTTAACTCGTCTTTCTTCAAATTAGCAATTAAAGACATAATTAAAATTCTCACAAAAATTCAAAGGATTCAAAGAACATTGCTCTCACCTACCTCACATAACCGGTCGCCGCACTTGGCTTCTTGCTTCGTAATACGAATACACAATAGTTTCACTCAGCCATTTTTAATCCAATAGCTAATTTCTAAGCTCCGGCTCGACGGACCAAATGTTGGGTCAACTTCAACACTTAAGCAGTTGACTCCAGAATCTCTAGCACAATAACCAATTTTATGGTGCAAACACTGTCCATATTTATGGTTATCTTTTAGTCGATAGCTTAATTACTCCTTCATTATTCTCATGACACAATCACGACACAGTTTCTAGTGGACTGGCTTTATTTTTTACTCACAACACTTTTTACATTCATATCAGAATTACTGGGCATGCGCAGTTGGGCTGGCGCAAACACAGTTCACATATTCTTATTTGAAGACACAACAATTCACTCCTACTTCTCTTGATTACACAGATGGCGTTTCGCACGCCGAGAACTGACAATAATTAAACTCAGAATTTATACATTTTTTAAGGAATTTTTAATAACCATTCATAAAAAGAAGTATTGAATGAATACTAATCGGGTTAATGCAAACCCACACACCAACTTTTACTATACATAGTTTGACGTACTTGTAAATCAAATTTCATGCATGTACATACATTTTTGTAGGAGGAGTAGCATTTTAAAATCACTTCACAAATTTTAAGTTTTTTCCTTAAAAAAATTAGATGGCTAGCTTTTTATGAAATTTTGAGCACAAAATCTGTTTAACATAGTTTTAATACATAGGAGGCAACCAAAAAAAATTTAAAAACCCTTAAATTAAAAATTTTTGCGTAAATCGTACCATGTTCCCCTAAAAATATTCAACAGTTGAGATTTATCAAGGGCTTTAAAAGTAAGATACTTCAGAGAAATGTCTTCAGAAAAGTAATGATGCATATCTCATAAACATGAGACTTTCCTTTCCTATGAATATGTAAATGTACTTTATGTGACCAGTTTCAGAAAACACGTGGTAGCACATTTCATAAACATTAAGTTTTTTTTTCCTTGGTATGAATCAGTAAATGTCTTTTTAAATCTCCACCTTGAGAAAAACCCTTCTTGCACATTTCACAAACAAAAGGCTTTTCCTTTGTATTAATACGTAAATGTCTTCTTAAATCAGCATTTCGAGAAAAACCCTTCAACAAACATAAGGCTTTTCCTTTGTATGAATGCGTAAATGGGCTTTTACACCACACCAGTTTGACGAAAGCCCTTGTTGCACACTTCACAAACATAAGGCTTTTCCTTGGTATGAATCCGCATATGTTCTTTTAAACTATGATTTTGAGCAAAATTTTTGTTGCATATTTCACAAACATAAGATTTTTCCTTAGTATGAATTAGTAAACGTGTTTTTAAATTACCAGCTTGAGAAAAACCCTTGTTGCACATTTCACAAATATAAGGCTTTTCCTTGGCATGAATCCGTAAATGTCTTTTTAAATCACCACTTTGAGAAAAGATATTGTTGCACATTTCACAAACGTACGGATTTTCCTTGGTATGAATCCGTAAATGTGCTTTCAAGCTATGTTTTTGAGAAAAATCTTTGTTGCATGTTTCACAAACAAAAGGCTTTTGATTATCAGGATCATGTAAATGATGCCTTAAAATCCCTTGAGCGAAAGCCATCTTACTAAATTCAAATGTGCAAGTGTTTTCCACAAATGTGACAACAAAGATCTCTATTTAAAATCTGCAATGAAGAAAATGAGTCTTGCTCTTTTGTCCAGAGTATTTTAAGCTAACATCTTTCTGTA
This sequence comes from Trichonephila inaurata madagascariensis, assembly GCA_019973955.1. Lineage (NCBI taxonomy): Eukaryota > Metazoa > Arthropoda > Arachnida > Araneae > Nephilidae > Trichonephila > Trichonephila inaurata. The sequence continues at coordinate 3,018 of BMAV01009378.1, forward strand.
AAGAAGAAAAAAAAAATTGTAATGAATATAATGTAGAACATATATGTATGCACAAATTTTATTCCTCATTACAATTTATTAAGTAAACAAATTCAAATGGTTATCACAGCTTGAAACAATCAGCTGAGGTATTTTTTTATATATATCTGAAGAAATAAGCAGGTTTTTAGATAACATTTTTTGTTAAAATCAATCAAAATCTAAAAAATATATTACACATTAATTATTAAAAATATATCCATGCAATATTTATTTTATTTTATGTGTTATGGTACAAAAAAATTAAAAAGCATAAAGTTGTAAGGACATCATACTGTGACTTTCCCGCGTTTTTTTCTTCTAACATAACTCCTACGTTCTTTGTCGGCCAAATGGCCCCAAACCCAAATTCCAAGATAAAAAACGAATCAACAATGCAAATAAGATACCCTTTTAAAAAAAGGGATAGAAAGTTTAGTGAAAAAGGAAGGGCAATTTTTGGGAAAAGTTTAGTGGGAGCAGTTCAAAAAAAGGTTTTTGGGCGGCCTATAAAAAAAGGGCGGAAACGCCCACCCCCCGATAATATTTATAAGGGAAAGAGAATTGTACATGGTAATTTCACCAAAGTATCAGAATCGCCGATTTTTCAACGGTGGGGAAGATTATTTTTCCGAAAGCTAGTATAATAAAAAGAAACGGTGATTAAAGAAAATTTAAAGTATATTTTGAAAAAAGGGATCTATTTTGGTGATCTGACTTAAATAATCGGAAAATTTTGGGGTTTATTCTCACCCAAAAAATTTTTGTTCAATATATAAGAAATTTTTAAGTTATATTCTTAAAAAAGTTGTTTTTGGGTTATAAAATGTCCACCCTTTCCGATAATCCCACACCTGAACCACGCGGACCCCACCATCTTAGCCTGATGGAAAATGGTTTTGGCCACTTTCCCCGAACGCTTAAAATTTTCAGGTTGGGGTAATGCAGGAGGTTTGGTATATTACCGGGAAATGTTTTTTTCCGGTCGGAGAATGAAAAGCGGATTTTTTGGAAGCAATAGATAATCAAATAAAAAGTTATTTTGAAATCCCAAGTAATCTGTCAGGCCCCCTTTTTTAAAAAAGTCATCTGGGGAAAGGGGGGCCCCAAGTTTGGGTTTTACTCAATATTTGGTTTGGGTTGGGGGGTGCAAGATACAGCCACGGTTTCCCAACCGGCCCAAAATTGGCGAAAGTTTTTCCCGCAATCAAAAAATAAAAAAAGAATTGGGGGGCCCAGGTTTTTCGCGTCACAGCAGGGAAGAAATCGGGAAAACCAACAGATTTTGTGTTTGATTTACAAAAAATTCATAAAAGTTTAGAGCAAAGGGTGTCGAAAGGCGGAATTGGTTTGACCCCTTTTTTTGGGGGGGTCGCCCACAAGTCCAGGACTATGGGAAGGTTCGCAATCCGGGGGAACACGGTACAAATTTTGGAAATATTGGCTAAATTTAAGAGAGGTATTTTTACAAAATTAAAAAAGGGGTTCGAAAATAGTGATAATGGGGAAAAAAGGGGGGTCAAAACGCGCATGGGATGCCAAATTTTTTGATGCTAATCGCAAAAATTTTAAAAATTTCCCGGGAGGTTGGGCGTAGACCAAAAAAAAAGGCAAAAAAATGATTTTAGAGGGTTACGTATGAGAATAGCCTTTAAAAAGAAAAGAGGGTTCGAGGGGAAAATAGTTTTCCGGGAATGATGATCAGGTTTTTCCAAAAGGGGGTTCCCAATTTCGAAATGAAAATTTTTTAAATAGGGGGACCAAGAAATAGGGGTTCATTAAAAATTTTCCCAGTCGAGGCGATAGGATGCAAAGGGGACGTTGGGAATGTTGAAAAATTTAAAAGAAGATCATCCTCAAAAAATCGGCGAGAGATATCCCAAATTAAGTTTTTTTCCGGGAAGGGTATATCACCAGTAGAGTTTCCCCCACTTTCCCCTATTTTATTAAATAACACATTTTTAAAGCGCTATTGGGCCCAGAATAAATCTTTTATATCGGAAGAAGTATAAAAAAAATATTTTTTTATAAAAAAATTTAAAAAAAATCGCGACCCCAAGGAAATCACAGAAAGGGGAGCGAAATCCCAAAAAATATAGGAATTGTGGGAATTGAATATTCGCATCAGGCAATTGGGAAAGGACCTTGGTCATTTCATGTTTTGGGAAAAAATTTGGAATCCCCATGTATTCTAGGTTTTGGGTTTTATAAGGGACGGGATCGTTTTAGTTTTTGGGACCGAAAATCGTTGAAAATTCCCGATTCTCAGAAAAGGGTGGTTGAATAATTCAAGAGGAAAATTTTGGGAAATTTAATTTTTGTCTAAGACAAAATTGGAAAGGCACAAAAAAAAAGAACTACAAAATTTGTTTAGTATTTTTAAAAGAGGGGGAATTATTCTCGGAAAAACCCAGGTCTTACTCATGTTTTAAAAAATGAAATTGACACGGGAGATAATCCACCAGTTTTTTCCAAACCCATACAAATATGACCGGCAGAAACAAGCAAAATTGTTTTTCCCACAAAAAAGTTCGAGGGAAGCGTTTTTCCCAAATTCAACCCCGTACGCGCCCCAGTTGGTTATAAGAAAAAAAATTGGGTTTTTCCAAAACCGGATAACCGGGAAAAAAATATGGATTTGGGGTAGATTTAAAAAATTTTTAAATTCGATCCAAAAGATCCGGATACCCCTTTCCCTTTTAAAATGATTTAAAAAAGGGGGCCACCCCCAATATACAAAAAATAATGTCATCTCTTTGATCTAAAATTGGGTACTTTCAAAGGCAGTAAACCCCAGTGATATTGCCAAGACCGCTCGTAGAAAAAAGTGGCACTTATGCTTTCAAGCGGGATCCCCGGGGGGGTTTATCGGGGGAAAATTCCCAATTTTAAAAAGGGCAATTTTTTCCCCAAAATGGGGTGATGGGAATTTTTGGAATGTATAAAATTTTAAGTTATTATCACCCCCCTCATTCCCCTCCCCATTTTTGGAGATTTAAGGAAATTTTTTTCGTTGTTGCAAGATGCAAGGGATTTGTAAATTAAAAAAAAGATAAATGTAAATTTGGGTGCGATAAATTTAAAATTATTTAGGTTTTAAAAAGAAAAAAAAGGAAATTTAAAAGGGTTTAAAAACGGTTCGGCCAAAATTAGAGATGAAACCACCCAAAATCAAAGGAGGTGTGGGAATTTTTGGGTATGTCCCATTTACGCGAAATTTATTTAAAAATTATCCCTGATCTGGGGTCCTTTTATTAATCTTAAACAAAAAATTAAAAAAAAATTCGTCGGGTTCCACTGAGGCGCAAAAAGATTGAAAGGGGGAAAGGGGGCCGTAACAAAGGGCCAGTTTTTAAAATTCCGAACTTTTTTAAAACCCCGGTTTTTACAAATGCCAGTTCAATCGGTTTTTGGGGGAGTGTTTAAAACAGGAACACAGACCCCTTATATTTCTTTACGTAACCCCTTTAACAACGCGGGGGGAATTATCAAAACCAAAAAAAAATTCTGGCAGTAGTATGGGCGTTGAACAAATTCCGAAAAATATTTAGGAAGCGATGCCCAAATTTAAAAATTTTTTTTTAAAATCACGCCCCCCGCCCCACCCAAGCGGAAAAAAAATTTGTCGGGGTAATTTTTTGGGGTGGGGGGACTCAAATTGGGGAAATTTTAAAATAGAATGGCAGACCGGGGCTTCCCAAAAAGCGGTGGGGGATATACTATCAAAGGGGAAACCCTTTTGGGAAAAAACCCAAAGGAAAAAAGTTTAATTTGGGGGGAAAAAATCAGAAAAATTTTTAAAACCCCGCGGGAAAAACCCCTTTAAACCCGCCCAAAAGCCTTGTTGGGCCCCAAAAAGGGTTTATATTTTTATGGAAAACCCGGAAGGGGAAAGGGATAAATTTAAAAGCGGAAAAAAAATGGAAATTTCCCGGCCTTGCAGGAAAGGTTGTTAAATTTTTTCCCCGACCCGGGAAAATTTTTTTTGGTTCCTGTATAAAAAAAATTTTTTGGAAAAAATAAAGTTTTTCCACAAGCCCAAATTTACATTTTTAATTTTAAAACCTTAATTTATTAAAATTCCCCGTTTTTTAAAAAATTTCCAAATGAGAAAATTTTTTGATTTGTTCCCGGGAACCCTTGGAAAAAGACGTTTAAAAATTATTTAAAAAAGGGTTAAACCGGGTCATTTCCAAAAAGGTAAAATTATTCCAAAAAAGGCCTTAAAGTTCCTAAAAGTAAAGAAAAATTTTTTGAAAACCTTATTTCGCGTTTTGGGGTAAATTTTAAATTTTAAAATATCGTCCCCTAATTTTTTTTCCTTGGGAAATTTTTGTAAACCCTTTTGGGCCCGGAAAGGAAACCCGTAAAAAAGGGAAAAGCATGGGGGAAGACTGTTTCTATAGGCCACAAACAAATCGGGGCTTTAAAAAAGTTTTAACGGGGATATAGTGCAAAAAAGAAATTATGTTAAAGATCCCAAAGATACTTTTGGGGTTTTTTTTTACGGGGCTTAAAGCTATTCGTAAAAGGGGGGAATGAAACAACGGAAAAAACCCCCGGGAAATTATTTTTGGGGGCGAAAAAATTTAAACAAAACCCCCTTTTAAAAAATTAGTAATTGGGGTTTTTGGGTGGATCAAAAATTTCCCCGTTAGGACATCGAAAAAGGGTTCTTTAATGGGAAACTAGACTAAGTACCCAAAACTAAGAAAAAAAAGATGGGAAAAGGGTATTATAATAGACGGACGGGATATCAAATTTAAAGGGAAAAAGGGTTGGGTCTTTTAGGGGAAAACACCCCCTTTTAAATTCAAAAAAGCAATTTAAAAACTTGGGTTTCCCAAAATTTTAAAAAAAAATTTGAAGGACCCCGTAGATATTAAAATAAGAAATAATAATAACGTAAAAGGGAAATTCGGAAAAAAAATTAACGGGTTTAAAGTTTTATTAAAAAAAAATATATCGCCTGGAAATTTAATGGAAAGGGCGAGTTAAAAACAGGTAGCCCAGATGGATTAGTTCCTCAGGAAACAGAAATTCGGAAAAAAGTACTAAAAAAATCAAATGAATACACTATGGGGAAAAAAAAAAATCTGCGGGGGAAAAGGGGTTAGAGGAAAAAGGGGGTTAATCTCCCAAACAAAACAAATATAAAAAAAAAAGGGTGGACCGATAAGGGAGATCACTGGTCAGATCGCTTCAACCCCATTTTCAAAACAGAAAAAAAAAAAGAAAGGCCAGCCAAGGGGAAATTAAAAGGACACGGGGGGATGTGGACCACAGAGAAAGTGGCAGAGAAAGGGACCCCAATAAAAACAAAAAAGACCATTGTCATCCCGACTATTTATATAAGTAGGAAAAAAAACAAAAGGAGACAACTGGGTTCCCAAAATGGACAGAAGTACAACCTGCGCCCACGCCAGAGAAAAATTTGGGGGGTCCCGACCGGGGCCCAAAGGGAAAAAACAAGACAAGCAAAGGAAAAGCCAACAAGGGGGCCCCCAAAAAGGCCCCCGGCGGAACATAAAGAACCCAGTGCAGCCGGGAAAAGAAAAAGGAAAGAACAGTGGAGCCCTAGCTTGGGCTCCCTTTTTGGGGGGCTAATAAAAACCCGGTTGATTGTTTTTATTTTTTTTTGATCTTTCCAACAAAATGGTTTAAAGAATTATTGCAAAGGGAAAGGGAAATCTCGGGGTGTTTAAAAGTTATAATCCAAGAAAAAAATTGACACTACAAATGGTGATTTTTTTTAACTTTTGGGCTTGTAAAAACTTATAATATTGGGGAAAAACAATTTGAAAAAATTTCTTTTTTGTTTCTTGGGTGTATGACCCCCTGAGATGGAAAATTCCTTTGGGTTTTTTGTTTTAATGGATTGAAAAATGTTTGTATAATTGGAATATGTAGAGGGATATATATATTTGTTGTATTTTCCTATTAAGATTTTCCCTCTGGTTCGGGGAAACGGGGTAGGGCAAAAGGGGCACCCCAACAATAATATTTAAATTTGGGGGTTTTATTTTGGGAAATTTTATGGGCCAGGTGGGGATGGTACAAAAATTTTTTGTGATTTCAAAAATTTTATATTAAGGGAAAAAAATTTTGAAACTTTTTGGTATTTGGGGAAATAAAGATTTGACAAAGTAACTTAGAAGTTTTTTTTCCCAAAATAGAACCCTGGGAAAAATTTTTGGCCCCTAGCCCGAATGTAGCCTCAACTTTGGGAAATTTGGGGCCGGACCCCAGCTCCCTAAAGATCCCGATGCAGGTTTGGGTCTGGGGACCCAGGAGGGATTCCGAATTTAAAAGTATCCCAAAATTTGACAAAATAGAGGGAAAAAAAAAATTTTAAAAAGGGAAAATACCAAAAACAAACAAAATTTTTAAGTTGGGCTGTTAATGGAGGGAAAAAATTTTTTTGTGTATCTGTCAAGAGTTTAAATTTTTAAAAATAAGTTGAATATTAAATTTAATTCCCACGAAAGAATAAATGAAAATTGTCAAGATAAAAAATTGGGAAAATTTTAGGGAAATTAAAATGAGGATTCAAAAGGGTTTAAAATTTAAAAAAAAAAATTTTGAAAAACGAGGGGGGATTCAGAAATAAAAAAAATTTTGACACGAAAATTTTTTAGGGGCATTGAGAAACCCCTTTAAAAAATCCGCTTTTGGGGGTTGTGACATCTCTCGCGTTCTTCTTCTGCAAACCCTACGTTTTTTGCGGCCACGATTAAAGAAAACTTTTAACCCCAAATTTCCGGGGGGGAAAAAAGAATCAAAAATGCAAATAAGATATCCTTTAAAAGGATAGAAAGTTTGGTGAGAAGGAATGGCAATCTTAGAAAGCTTAGTGTGGAAGTTCGGAACAAGTGTTTAGAGGGCCTACTCACAAGAAAGACGGAAACGCCCACCCCTCGATAATAATATTTATAAGGAAGAGCAATTGACATGAGTACATCTATCTACCTAAAAGTATCAGAATCGTCGAGTCTTCAATCAAGGTGGGAAAAGATTATATTCCAAAAAGCTAGTATAATATAAAACTGAGATTAGATAGATAATTAAGTATATTTTGATAAGGGATCTGTTGCGTGATCTGGACTTAAATAATCGGCATAATTTGGTTTATTCTCACTTAATATAAGTTTGTTCAAATAAGTAATTTAAGTTATATTCTTAATAAAAGTTGTATTAAGAATTATAAAATGTCTCATCCTTCCGATAATCCCACACCTGTAACTTACGCGGACCCACCACGTCATAGCTATCGACAGATGGCTATGTCACAATACAACCTTTTTGTGGCAATATTAAATTTTAAAATTACTTTTCCCTGAATATCCATACCATCGAACATCTTTTCTACATAGATAAGTTCCAACTAATAATAATTTTTTTCTCCATGTAACCACAATCCACCCTAGTGAAATATAACCTTTATGCTAAAAATTAAAAATCTGTTGGTCTATATGGATGAGGTTTTGATCTTGCCCTAAACCCCTTTTTTGTTACATTACTGTCCTCGGCAAAATGGAATGCTATGAAGGTATCCCACTATGTATAATAGATTTTTTTTCATTTTTTTTCAAAAGATATGAGGATATCTGAAGCAGTTTACAGATTAATATATATAAATTTAGGGATAAAAAATTTTTAATGTAAAAATTGTGATCAGTTATTTAAAAAGATATATAAACAGAACCAACTTTGTACAAAAAATTTATAAATAAATTTTCAAATTGATGTGTTTCTTTTCTACAAAAAAATATCTGAAACATTTTTTCTAAATAAAATACTTCTCACGCACACAAGAGACTAAAAACCTTATAACGCATTGATCGTTCGAAAAAAAAAAGAAGTCAAATTTTAACAATCTCAATTCTTAATTTAGATCAAAACAATTCTACAACACATACACAAAAATTTCCAGTTAAGTATTTTCAAAGCATTTTTAGCATTCTCTTTCTTCCATTTGAAAGTTTTTTCACAAAAAAATATTTTTTTTTTATCTAAAACATATTTTAAAGTTTGAAAGTTATTTTGGTATTTACATATTAGTGTAACCGCAGACAAAATTGCACCATGAGAATCGTTTTTCTTGAAATAAAACGTCTAAGAATCTTTGTTGTTTTGATATCTAGGCTAGGAATCCGTGAATCTCTTTGGTAGGCCGTCAAATTACACTTCTATGTTTTCCAAACAGAACTTTCTCTAAATTGCCATCCCGCTTACTAAAACTTCTGGTCCTTTAAAGGCTATCTTATTTGCATTTACACTTGCATTTCACTTCTTGGATTTGGGTTGGAATAGATTTGCCATTAATCTTGGCCGTCAAAGAACCCAGAGGTTATGTTACAGAAAAGACGCGTGAGCCCGTCACAGGTTGAGGACCATTTTCCATCAAGCAATTTAATGTACCTCCAACTGCGGAGTTGGACGCGTCAACCAGTAAACTGACCTGTTCATCGGGGGTAGGATAATTTAGGGTTGCAACGTTAGCTAATGAGGATTTGCATTGCATAAATGCGTTCTCTGCTTCCTCGTTCCAAGGAACAGGACGTTTATCGTTTTTTACAATTAGTAAGCAACTTGTTAAGAGGTGCTTGTGCTTCGGCTGCATGGGGTAAAAAACGTCTATAAAAATGTAACATGGCCAAAAAACGTCTTAGTTGTGAAATAGTATCTGGTTTAGGAAAATTTGCAATGGCTTCGAATTTATCGGGAAGTGGTTGAACACCCTCAGGTGTTATGAGACAACCCAGAAATTTTACAGATGTGTTGCCTAAAACACATTTACCAGGGTTTAACTTGAGACCGTAACTTGTTCTTCCTTTGATAAATCAATCACGAATACTATGCTTTAAAAAAAGTTTTTTTGGACCTCCCCGTAGGTTGACCTTTTTCAGCGCCGTTTTTCTCCATCCTTCGTACATAAATTTCCCCTCATTTTAAAATTTATTCCTAGATGTTTTTTGTGGTTTCAAAAAACACCTTTTTAATTTTGCAACCAGGTTTTGTCAAAAAATTCAAAAAAAAAATTGGCATTTTTATTTCAATAGATTGTTTAAAATGTTCCTTAAAAAACCTATTTTAAAAAATTACAGATTGTTCGGTTCAACCCCCCCTTTTAACTTGAGACCGTAATTTCTTAAACGAGAAAAGATTTAGTAAGTGGTCAAGGTGTTCGTCCTCGGGGGGAAGATCTATGAATAAGTCATCAAAATAGGGAATAAAAAATTTAGATGAGCTGACTTGATGCATGTGTCTCTGAAATGTTTGACCGAAGGCCCAAAAGGGGGCAAGCAGTTCCCGAATAGACCAAGGGGGTAGTTACGGCTGTTTGGAATATCGGGGGATTTATTGCTATTTGATGATACGGGGGGCCAAATCAAAGTAGTGAATTTGTTTTTCCATACAGATTTTGAGGGCTTTGGATGTGGGGATGATAGCGTTTGGGGCACCGTAACTGAATTAAGTCTACGGTAATCAACAGGGTCGATACCCCCATTCGTTTTTTAATAACATGCAAGGGGGCGCCCAGGGGCTCTTTGACGGACGAATTATCCCTTTGAACTCTTTTTTAACAGTTTTTTAAAATTGTGGGTGGAGGCGGGGGGGTTTTAAAAATACTGGGGAAGGGGGTTTAGTTTCTATGTGATGATAAACTTGATTCGAAGTTCAACATTTACTTGTAAAGGGGTTTAAATTTAAATTTCCCGGATTTTTTAAAAAACCTTTTATCGAAGTATTGCCGAAAATTGTTGGGTTAGATGCTACAGACTTAATTTTGGAAGTTGGCCGTTGGAAAGTTTAGTGTTGGCGTCGATAACCTAGATGTTTAGCATCACAAGAAATTAAAATGTTTTGGGAAATCAACCCCCAAATTTTTGGGTTTGGCGTACATCTGCGATTGAACGGAAATTGGCGTCGTAAACCAAAAATCGAGAAAATTCGTTTTGTCCAAAGTCTGTTTTTTGTTTAAATTTTTTAGCATAGGCGGGGAAAATTTCAATAACAGAAATATCCGCTCCTGTATAGATCAAAAAGTTATCTTGGGGGAATAATCGGCCAATAAAAAGCGGTTAATGAGGGGATCGTCATTCTAGTTTTTTCCGAACGAAAAAAGATGGAATAGCACACTTTTTGCTTTGTTTCCAAAATTTGTATGGCAAAACAATATTCATATTGGGGTTTTTGGTACTTTTTTAAAAAGATTCGTGATTACGCGATTGCGAAATGGTTTGAGTTACGGGTGGGCTACGGGAACGTTCACGAAACTAGTTAGCTCGATAACTTGCTGCGTAAGTTGACAAATTTTTTGTTCTAACTTTCAGTTTTTTGTCGATGTTGCTGCAACTGAATTAATTCCCAAAAGCCGTTCATTTATTTTTTCACCAACAGTACTATTTTTATTGAGAGCAGCAAGAATTGTTTGATTCCGTTAGGAAAAAATCCCAGCCCAGCGGTTTCAAGGTGGCTCGAAAAAATTATCGCCTGCGAGGGAACGCAGTGCGTAATTAGCTGTGATGGGCCCTTGGTCCCCCAATTCTAAAAACCCCGGGGGAGAGTTCGAATTTTAGAATCTTCACTTTTCTGAATGTACTTCGATTAAACGCTTTTTGCTTCGCTTTCCGTTTTCAGGTGGTTTTAGAACCCTGTCGCTAACAGAATTTAAAATGTCTGACTCAAAGCAGACAGAACAAATTAAATTTAGTGGTTTATTTAAAAAATTTTTCCTAAATCGAACTGCGCTTCTAATCGCACAAACCATAGCCGGAGTTATGCCAAAAAGGTGGTGGTTTGACTGCCCGTGATATCTGGGTTTTATCCATTCATTAGGATGTTGAAGGAAATAAAAAAAAATTTTTTAAAAATAATTTCGTTTAAAAACAAACGTTAGGAAAAAGAAATTATATTTCGTGAAATTTAAAAACAGGATTAAAAATCTTACACATGGGTACATAAAAAAATTTTTTTTCCCTTTAAATGGGCAAACGTTTTGAAAAAAAAATTTTAGCGTATTTAAACAGGCAACAGAAATTTTTAAAAAAAATTTAAAAAAATAAATGAAAAGAAAAAATATAAAACTTACTGTTTTTCCAGCGACAGCTCAGGCATGAAAAATCATAAATTGATGGTGGGAAGAATCCGGGGTGAGATTAAAATTAGAAAAAAAATGTTAACGTTATTATCCAAAATGAACTGGGTGTTAACGGATTGGTTGCGTGTTCAGGGGGCCCCATTATGGCGTGAAGTGAGAATAATTTTTAAAGGGTTTTTTACACGCCATATAAAATAAAATGAATGATAAAAAGGTTAAACTTAATTTTTAATTTACAGCATTTTAGAGTGTTATAAAATTACTGATTACTTAGGGGGTTTATAATGGAAATTGAACAAAGGGGAAAAACACGCCTTCCTCGGGTCAGAAAGAGAGAGCGAGTGTCCGTTTATATTCGTTCACTTCTCCTGCTCGCCGGTTGGTTCCAGTTAAAAGGAATTAGGTGGGTGCCGAGGCACGTCACACTATTCGCCTAGCTGACCACCCAGCTTCCATCATGCCAATGATTCTTCCCCTCTCAAACTGCGACAGCTGCTCATATTATCTTCGAAAACGGCGTAATGGCATCTCAACCTGAGCTCTTCCTTTGTAATCTATTCAGCACAATCAACAAACTTTAATTACCTGTTTTATACTCCACGGAAAACGGCGTTAAATGCCCTCAACCGGCTATACGTAATGCGCAATCACGCTGCATTTCTAATCATTTGCATATCTCCCCGACATGTACCTTCATGCCAAGTTTCGTTACTATCCCGCAATTTTCTTTAAGCAATTTTTTTTTTCCATGAAGGTTATTCCAAGGGGGGCAAACGTCGAGGGAGGTCAGCCAATCGAGACTTTTTTCCCTCTTTCGCCCGGACGTTTATAGCCTTTGAATGCAGCTAAAGCTGGAAAAAATGTTACAAATGCATATTCGTCCGTATTGGTTATTTGCGACATGTGACTAAACTATTCATGCTCAAACGCTTTAAGTCAATATTTTTAATTAAAAGTACAT
>BMAV01009381.1:0-45684 GCA_019973955.1 Trichonephila inaurata madagascariensis
AGGTATCGGATCGTGGCTGGCATATCACGAGTTCGAGCCCAGTACCATTAAAGATTCGCTTTGTAGGGGAGCGATTCACGTTAAATCTGTCGAGAGCTCAAACGTCCTTCCGTTGGTGTGGTGTAATAGTTAGGAGAGGGGGTGCCAGCTCAGGTGTCGTTCTCGTCACTTGACCATGGTTCAAAATTACGAGGTCCGTCGCCAAAAGCCCTCATGTAGCTGAACAATGCGACGTTAATATTCACTCACTCACTGAGCTTTATTATCTTCGAGATCTCGGAGACGTCATCTTCAACAAAATAATTCAAGATCTCATGTTGCCCATTGCGTCCCGACTTATTTCGATGTAGAGGGTGTTCGACTGTTGCCATGACCACTGCGTTCTTCGCATCTCACACAAATCGAAGACATCTGTGTTCAAGGACTGCCGAAAGCCTGAGCCACTAAATCTTTCCAGCCTCTACGATTGAAGAAGCGTAGGATAGATTTAGAGCAGTATCGAATGTCTTTCCCGTATCTGTCATCCTAGCCAAGTTTTACCCGATGCTTGAATGCGATAGAGCCGTTTTAGCTGCCAGAGGCGCACTAATGTGTGTACTAATTTTGGACGCTGTATATCCTTAAATTGCCTAAAAATGTAATCATGTTTTCTCCCTAATATCCTGCATACGTAGTGTTAATAAAGTTTAGTTATTAGCCTTTTGTCCATGTATTGCAATTTGAATGGCCAATGATATATATATACATGAATTATTTCCGTCTAACCAAAGTCCGGAGAAATTTATTCTGTTTAGTCTTGAATAAGTATTACATTCTTAAGAAATTTCAAAAAAATATTGTTTCTGTATTTTTACATTTTCAGTTAATCAGATGGCTGTCCTGAATGACATGTTTTTTTTTTTTTTTGTTTTAATCTTTTAGAAGAAGTTAACATTTCAACTTTCAAAAATTTATACATATTTAAATTTTTAAACCTCATATCCACAAAATCATTCCATAAATGCACTTTTCTACGTATTTTAACATATACACTACAAATTTATGTCTCTTTCTTTCCTAAATAGTTCCTTTCCCTACTAGTGAATTATATGTTAAATCGTAGTGATATGCGTAGTAGTATTCCGATATTAACCCGTCGACGAATAAATTGGAGAAGATTTTAACGCCAAATTTTACTTGTAAAAATAACATTAAATCTAAATTATATTTCCTTTCTTAAATTCCATCGTTTTGACAAAAAAAAAAAAAAACTCTTAAAATTTAAATACATAATCTAACAATAACTACATCATTCAGGTGGCTAATGGCATGTTTTTAAATAAACTCTCTTTCATGGAATGACCTATTAACTTTGGAAACATTCCCTTGTGTTTTCTTTCTCGGAGGGTAAATCCAGAATAGTTTAATTATTTTTCGTCAGAAATACCAGAAAAAAACGGATATTTCTAATCAAGGTTATTGTGTTGAAGTGTGCGAGGGACGGTTTTTCATTATTGGGTGTACATCACTGCATTTGGCGACAGTTTTTGATTTGACGGAAATGGTCGACGAGGTAATACGTAAATACCTTTATTCTGTATACTAACTAACTTTGCGAAAACTCCTTGGCGAGTTTAGTAATTATTTTAGTTCTTATAAATGCCGTATATTCATTATAAAGGTTAATGCCATAATAATACATTTGGAGAAAACTCGACAGTATAATTACCAGGAATTTTATAGTAGTAGCACATTTACGTTGTTGATGTCTTCGATTAAATTCCATTTGTTCCATTGTTGTTCTCAACCTGATAAGATATAACATTTGACGATTAATATTACTTTGAAAAACAGTTAATTGAGGAAAAAACTTATGACACCGCTGGTTTGATAAAAAAAGCTCCATGATGCTTAAAAATTGGTCAAAGTCAGTTTGAAAAGATTAAAATTGCCATCAGGTAAAAAAGTTTTCCAAGTTCTTTTTCTTTGTGATATTAGCTTTTTGGGACGGTTAAAGAATTTGTTCAGTCGATTTCTTTTGGTCTTGGTGGAGGAGCAATCTTTGCATTTCTTCGGCTACTTTCGACAAAGGTCTAAAAAGAGAAATAATAAAAGAAATGTTATGTTGATGAAAAATTAACAAATTAATTTATATTTAGTGGAGAAATTACATTATGCATTTCAATTTATTCTCAAGATCTTTTTTTAAGAATGATTGAAATTTCCTGGATGCTAATCGATATTCTTCTGTACTAAGATATATTCTAATATACTAAATCAGAAAATATATATTATTAGGTTGTCAAGTATGAAATGGGGCTAAGTTCGTTATTTATTTTAATTGCACATACCCTCATTTAGACGCCATATTTTGGCATAACTTGTTTTTCGTGTGAAAGGTACATCTTTTTCTCTTTTCAACGCATATTTCAGTTTGAAAAAAAATTAACAGATCATTCGGAGAGTTTCTGTTTTTCAGTAGGATTTGAACAAATATAATAAAAATATTAAAGATTATTAGAAAGAGAAGTCATTGTTTTGTTGTTCTGAGTTTCCAAATGACTATATTACGATAAAAGCTATTTTATAAATGAGTTTATAAAGGGATTGATTTGATTAACATTATACTATAAATTTTATATCATAAGAGGACTTATTTTCACTCCCTTTTTTTAAGGAAATCTCATTCGTCATCATCACCAGAGTAATTTCACTAAAAATATGATTTTTAAACGACTACTTGGAATTTATACGAGTTTTTAAAATGCCTCTCATGGATCCATGTTTCAAGAGCTTTCAAAATTTTTATACTTACAAACTTTGGTTTAAATGTAGTTGAGAATATAACGAAAGGGCTATATGAAGGATAAATAACTTAAAACTTTTTTAGGCCTTTAAGTATAACTTCTGAATAATTCAAAATGCTTTGCAAATGAATTTTTTTAAAATTTGATGCATATTTTCCTCTTTGTCTTTTTGTTATTTTTTAAAATCTGGAGAAATTTTAGTTAAGCTTAATGTGGGAAAAATGTTCTGTGAAATAGTTTAATATACGAATCAAAATAACGAAAATATACATAAGTAAATACGCATATAACATACAGTAATATCATTGTATTAATATTAACAACCCTTTATCTACCGCATTATGATTTACTGCAGTTTTATTCATGCAATTTTTTTTTTTGAGTCACTACATTGAAAATTAAGGGATATACATAAATAAAATACTCAAATTTGTGAAATTTAATCCGTTAGAGTTAATTAATTAATTAAAGATAATCAACTGTAAAATTAATTATATACACTGTTCACTTAAAATTAATAGTCTAAAATCATTTTCTAAGGTCCTCATTAACATACAAAATATAACCTCATTAACATGCTATTTTTTCGGAGCAAAAAAGACAATATTCGCAATCCGCTGAAAATGCCTTCAGCTGAAAACACAATTTCTGCCATAAAACTATCCGCCTTCCTCGCTAAAATTCTCATCATAGAATCCGTGCTGCCATATATATTGGAAGATTGGATTTAAAAGGACATTCTTGCTAAGAATCATCAGAGTATTCGTAAAAATATGGTTATTCTATGTAATTTTAAAGTGAGTGGTATTTACAAGTAGCGCGCGTCGGTAGATAAAGGGTTAAGCAATTAATATTTTGTATTTCTATTTTTAAAATGTGTCTACCAGTATAAAAAAAAAGAAGGTTCAAAAATGTAAGATGCAATTAGAGATAAAATTTGTTTAAGGTATCCCGACTACGTTCGGAACCGTGATTTTGCAAAAGCGTATAAATGAATAATATTTATGATATTGTGTCACTTAGATTAGAAGATGTATATAACATTGTTTTTTAAGAATATTATTACAATAAAAAAATATTTAAGTACAATATTTTGACAAAAAATGAACATAGAATAACCCATTTTCAAAATATTCTCCTTTTGTGAAAAATGCTTCTATTATAATAATATTTTGCCTGTATATAGTTCAGACCTCTGTACAGAGGCTCAACTAGAATTTTTGAAATATATAACTTAGAAGTGGGTTTATCCGTATTTTACGACAACAGAGGGGAGCAATTTTAACAAAAAAAACGCCGATAGTTATTTCAATTGATGGTAACTCTGAAAATAATGTGAATTTTTCAAAACTCCTAGTTCAGACTCTCTGGAGAAGTCTTTACTTTATATAAGCGCGAAATATTATTATTTTAGAAGCATTTTTTTTATAAAAGGAGAACATTTTGAAAAAGATTATTCTAAATTAATTTTTTGCCAAAATATTATATTTAAATAATTCTTTTGTCAAAATGTCCTTAAAACAATTTTATACATGTATTCTAATCTAAGTGACACTAAATATCATGAAAATTATTCATTTCTGCGCTTTTTAAAAATCACGGTTCTGAACGTAGTCGGATACCTTAAAGATACAAATAAGTAAATAAATAGTCACCATAAGGCTCTTGCTCATGAAGTAAGGTCTCGTAACTCCGTCATTCATTTGACAATCTTCGCAAAAGCAGAGCATTAGAGTATCAATGGCCATCTTTAATAAAAAGAAATACACTATATGCTACTGAAAAAATATGACTAGATATCTGTATTTTATCACTTTATTATTTTTTTTATCTTACCTCATAGACAGATAGGAAACAGTGGCAGCAGAGAAATGCGAACACACATGCTAATGACACAGGAATCCAGATGTAATTAATGTCCTGTACGTTCTGCAAAAAAGAAAAACTGATCAGAACAATACATTTGTGAAGGACTTTATACGCGATCTTCTAATTAATCCTCTTGAGAAATCTTTGGGCTATCAATTTGCGTTTTCGCAACCAACCCTTCTGAAAAAGAGAATTGTGACATGTAAATTAACTTACCATAAATAGGCGAGGTTTTCTAGCTAGGAAGAGAGAAGGAGAGAAGATATACTTCAGCCAGGTGAGATTGCTACTGAAGGTATAATGTTAGAATTATTGAGCTTTCATTCTTATTAGAAGGAAACCTTTAAGTGACGATTGTTCACTAAGAATTAAGATTAGATTAAATCGGATAATAGGCTATAGCCTTAATTAGGATAAGGATCAAGTTTGTTAGTTGCCTAATCGCTCATGTTTGCTGTCATTGTTCCACTTTCACGGTTATCATTGAGACATTATCTTAATATTATTAGTTGAAATTATGTCTGTTCTGAGTGTTGAAATAAATAAATTAGTTGAATCATGTCGAGTGTTCCCCCCCCCCCCCACATCTAGGGGCTCGCGAGAGAGGCGCGGGTCTCTCACACATTTAATAATTTTGGTGATATAACCAGAAATAATTATAAGGTATAATAATATATTTATTGACTGGATCCGAAATTGTGTAAGAATAATAAAACATAAATATTTTCATTTAAATATATCATCAGAATTATTATACATTAAACTTCATTAATTCTAACAAAAAGAAAACTAATTTTTTTTCCATTAGTAATTTCTGTGTCTTATTTTACTGTCAACTGAACACAAAAACAGAAGTTCAAAATTATGACTATGATGAAAATAACGATTTCCTTGAGCCATCCTTTACTCAATATATTTAGGGTGATAATTAATTATTCTTTTAGTTAACACCATTTAATCAGCATAAGTACAGTACTTCAGTATTTCTTGGACTTTGAAAGAAGAAATCAAACTTAAGCCAAATGATATCATATTAACCCTCAAATGAGTCTTGTTCCTATTTTTATTTCTTAATAAATGTTCAAAAAAGCAAACACTCATACGAAGGCGAATTTCATATAATCAATGCAACGATTTGCATGCATTCGACACATATTTCACATTAAGAAATCATCTGGTCACTTTGAGAACCCCGTCTGTTAGCGTTTGCAATTTTACACATCAGATGGATGTCCGCAAGTTCCGAATTCGTATAACAATTTTTATCGTTGAAATTTACAACAAGAATTATATCTTACGCCACTGCAATATTAAAAGTTCTCCTAAATAGCACCATTCTCTAGCACCTATATACAACATATATATATTCGATTCATTTTTACAACCTTATACGATTTGGCTAGGATTAGGTAGTTTCTATAAGCATTCTATGTATTACATTATACAATGATTAACATTCGGGCTTACCTTCAGAATCTCTAACGCAATAAATGCGACAGATATGGTGACTCCCATCTTTCCAATAAACAAAATAAAATCTCCTATACAATCGACAGCCGCAAGTTTAAGGATATTTGCTGTCAAACTTCCAAAAGATTTACGAGCACTGGTACAGAAAGATTCGCCAGAGATTGCTGCAAAGAGAGATTGATTAGTTAATTGCGCTAACACTGAAATCAATTATGTGGATTCAATACATTGAGAAAAAGAACGTTCAGATTTGAAGTTAAATATTAGAAAAAAGAATAAGTCTCTGTGATATCATGATAAACAGAGCTGAAAAGCAGGACATTGTAGTAATAAATGTGTACAATAGTTGTAAAACTTATCCTTTAAGTAATAAAAACTAATAAATATATTTCATTATTTAAATATCACTCTAAAAAATCACTCTCAATAATTTGTCGATTTATTTGTAAAAGTCGCAAACATCGCCAAGTTTTATCCGATAAATAATTTTTACTCTAATTAAGTTGAATGTAGTAGTTCTTAGACTTGGCGTGTGTGGTACGAGGACTCGTATATATTTTTGAAAGAATATTTTAGTATTAATGAAAAAATAAACAACAATAACCCAAAGGACGAATTTTATCAGTGCATTTATATGAGTGAGGAATTTATTTTCAATTACTGCTCAAAATAAACAACGAAAAACGCACGGTGCTTCACAGTCACTGAAGTTTTCATTCTGAATAAAAAGAACATTAAAGATACAATTTATGAACTTAAATATATATTATCTCATCAGCATTGGCATGATAGCCCTTTGTTGGTCTGAGCCTTCTTCAAAATTTTTTCTCATTCTGCCCTTCTACCAGCAATTGGTCTCCAGTTCTTCACTTTCAGAATAGCAAAGTCCTCATCCACACAGTCTTTCCATCTCCTTTTGGTCTTTTATTAGAGGAAGTTGTGTGCATTAAAAATTTTCAATGCTGGGCTTATTCTTACTATATGCCCTGCCTATCTCATTCTACTTAATTTTATGGGCTTAATAATACCTATCTAATTAAAAATCTATTATGTTTCAAATTTATACCTTTTTATCCAACTCTTATTATCGAGAACAGTACAAAATATGGTTCGCAGGGCCTTCCTTTCAAATGTCGCCAAGATCTTATCTTCTTTTTTTGTCAAAGTACATGTCTCTGAGGCATAAGTCAAAACTGATTTAATCAATATCTTATACAACATGATTTTTGTCTTTCTTTTTATTAAGTGAGACTGCAGTAGCAATCTTAAGCCAAAGAAACAGAGATTAGCTGCAGCAATTCACTAATTTCAGGATTCATGTCATTTTGGTAATTTATTTCTAATCCTAGATTGGGTTAAAATGTTTTAGGGATTCAAATTTAAAGGAGTCTATTTCAAACCAATTAGGGATGATTTCCAACCTACGCCAATACATATATTTTGTCTTCTCTATATTCTCTCTTAGATTCATTTTTCCAGCAGATCTCTCCAGTGCCAGAAAGCTCTCGCCCAATGCAACTCTAGATCTTGCGATAATGTCCACATCATCGGCATATGCCAAAATATATATTGATTTATTAAATATGTAGTATTTATTCCAGCTATGTACGCCAGCTAGAGCTATGTAAGACAGAAGACATGCCAATACATCTCCTTGTCTAACTCTATTATAAATTTCAAACGATAGATTTCCTTTGAATTCGCACCATTGAGAAGGTCTCAGAAAGAAATATATATTACAAGAACATAAAGTTTGGAACATAGTTCAAATTATGTGCTTTTTCCAGTTTCAAAACTTCGTCAGGGGACTTAAGTGTAAATTGTAAAATAAATTTAAGAGGAAATAAAAAACAATTTTAACAAAATTGCCGTTTGGATTTCTAATATTTGGAGATTCTGTAAGAATACTTACCTATCATGATGTAGGCATTTTTGCTGAGGAATTTCAAATAACTTTCGAAGCAAGCCAGACAACATTGAAAGATTTTCCAAAATGTATTACACCTCTGATTTTGATCGTCCATGCTGAAAAAAAAAATCAACGTAAGAAATTTTAATTCGTGAATTAATCCGATTTTTGTACCAAATCAATAATTTTCGTAATTTATATGCTGGTATTATGTACGTCTATATTACACAATGTTAAGAATTTAAAGTTAGTTTAACTTTAAAATAAAACATTAATTTCAACCATAATAATATTTATTAATAACGTGAATAATAATTGAAGTATGAAATTTTGTATATGACGGCATTTTGTATATGCGCATATTAACGGCGCATAATATTCAACTCTATATTTGGTTGTTAAGTTACTTACATTTATGTAATGGATGCTGAAGTTTAACTCTATTATATTAAAGAAAAATGATTAAACTAAAATTATGTTTTGAAAATTCTACTAGTTAATATTCCAAAAGGGTTTTTTTTAAACTTTTTTTTTGTCATATCAGAAGTATTCCTTTATAAAAGATAGTTATTCATTCATCTTATACAAAAAAAAATGTATTTGCTTTTAAACTGTTGACACAAATCGTTTTAGTTTCAATAGAACATTCATTCTCTTGTTATTTAAATAACATAGAAATTTGTTTGAATTAAGAACAGATCTGATATAGTTCTTAACACAAGAAAGACAAGGTGGGATTTCTTACTATTTCTGAAGGAGACGAAATAAGGCTCGAATAGCTTTCATAATTGCTATGATGAGCGATCCAAAAGCTATCGATCCTAAATGGTAGCAAATCAGCATGCGAAGACTCCTCCAAATAGGGCTACTCAGTTTATGCTTGTCTCTGTGAACAAATGAAATCTATTATTCTCTTACTAAAATACTTTGAAAAACAAAGTGATCATGAATAATTTATGTACAAGTACTTCACATAATGATTACAACTTTTTTTTATTTTAAAAAGTGAAATGTAGGACAATGAGAAAATGTTTCCATTTTATTCTTTCTGAAATTATGAGTCAGGAAATTATGTAACAAGATAAAGAATAGAAAAACAAAGAAACCATCATTCTACATGTGTACATTAAACTAAGGATAATATGGGTTTTAAGGTGGATTTACAAATGTATTATGGTATTATTTCAAACATTTTTATCCCAGAATATTCTAAATCTGGATTCTATCGAAATTTGGATTTAGGCTTTGTTGACCAACATACGCGCGCGAGTATTTTAAAATTTTATAAGTAAAGTTATTTAATCCTATGGTAGTTGAAATGTACTTCAGCGAAAAAATTTTGTTTAAAGAAATTCTTGCATATAATTTACATTATTGAATATATAAAAGTATTTCTCCTGACACAAACATAAAAACGTAAAAAAAATTAATAAGGAATTTAACACAACTTAAGCCTAATTTAAACGTACTGTTTTTCATAAAACTACCTATTTTTATTATCATAAAGTACCATGTATAGAGTCCACAGGTAAAAGGCTAGTTTTTTGACAAATTACAAAAGAATTTAAATATTATAAGCTTATTTAAAATTCAAGCTTCAATTCGTAATACATATATACAACTGAACTCAATGAAATTACGAGGGCTATTTTTAAAGTAAGGTCCGTTGGCACGTATATTTCTTTAGTTCATGCATGCACCGCAACGAGTCTCTGAGTCACAGACCAGCATCCTTTGCAAACACACATGCGCCATTTCCAGCTCTGTAGCAGTCGTGTAAGATTCGCTTGCGTCTTTAAAATGTTTAAAGGAATTGAATCGCCCGCCAAGTGTGAGATACGGTCTGGTATCCATTTTCTGACTGCAAGAAACATAACGGCTGCAGACATGCATCGCCAGACAACAGAAGTTTTTGGCACAGAAGCAATGAGTGACAGCAAAGTTCGAAAATGGGTCAGGAAGTTTAAAGATGGCCGAACAAACGTCCATGACGAAGAACGCTCAGGCCGGCCCTCTGTAATCACTGACAATTTGATGCAAGCAGTTGAAACAAAAATTCGTGAAAACAGGAGATTCACGATAACCACTCATTCATTGTAGTTTCCCGACCTTTCTCGGTCGGAGGTGTACAAAATTCTGACTGAAGACCTCATCTTTTTAAAAAATCGTGTTCTCGGTGGGTACCTAGACTACTCACAGTGGAACACAAAGAGAAGAGACTTGCCATTTCATTGGACTTTTTGATTCGTTACGGGGAAGAAGGGAATGACATGTTGAGTCGAATCGTTACTGGAGATGAAACATGGGTATTCCATATCACCCCGAAATCAAAGAAACAGTCAATGGAATGGAAACACACATCCTCTCCCGTCAAGGTCAAAGCCAAACAAACGCTGTCAAAGCGCAAGATTATGGCAACAGTGTTCTGGGACCGGTGCGGTGTTTTGCTGGTGGACTTTAGGCCACAGGGAACAACGATCAGCTCAGATGCCTACTGAGCAAGTTTACGGAAGCTTCGAAGAGCATTGCAAAACAAACAGCGTGGCATACTGTCAAAAGGTGTTTTGCTCCTCCACGATAACGCAAGGGTTCCCACTTCTCGAGCAACTAGGGACTTATTCGAATCTTTTGGCTGGGAGGTTTTGGACCATGTACCATATAGCCCCGACCTTGCACTGAGCGATTTCCACTTTTTCCGGTACCTCAAACACAGTCTTGGAGGGAAGCGTTTCAATGACAACGAAGAAGTGAAAGCGGCCGTAAACTCTTGGCTGTCCAACCAGACGGCAGACTTCTTTGAAAAGAGTTTTCAAAACTTAATTCTAAGACATGACAAGTGCATCAATAAAGTCGGCAACTATGTAGAAAAATAGGCAAAAAGTATGTACAATCCTTTTTTGAAACAAAATGATGTTATTATTTTTTTAAAAAAGAAACGGACCTTTCTTAAAAAACAGCCCTCGTATGTCGAAAAAAAGTACAAAAACACTGTAAAATGCGTGGCTAAATGCATCAGAAAGAGCTGCATTGTATTCAATTTTAGCTCGAGCTATCTTTTATCCACCTATTTGAGTGAGTGAAAGTTAAAGTACCGCTGTTCATCTACTCCACGGCTTTTAGCAGTGGACCTCGTAATTTTGAACATTGGCCAAGTGACGAAAACGATGTCTGAGATTGTGCACCCTCCCCTCTCCTAACTTCCAAACTACACCAACGGGAGGACGTTTGAGCCTGGACAGATTTAACGTGCATCGCCCCTTACATAGTGGATCTTTAGCGGTACCACCTGTTTCAAATATTAACTTTAAATTTGAACTAAAGGATCATTAATTATAAATTATAAGCATATTTGTATATATATTACGTTCTTAAATTAAACGCAAGATAAAAGGAAACAAAACATATTTTTTTTCAATTCCTACTATTAGCTCACACTCTCTACATGTTTATTTATTTATCTTGGTGGAATTTTCAATCGTTAATAAAATACATTTTAAAGCGCTCTATTGAGCCGGAATTTTATATACATGATTATTTTGAATGACAATACAATTATTTAATTATAATTAATAAAAATTAATTGGTTAAAACTAATTATTTAAGGAATTACAAATACAGCCACGTTGGCATCATTTTTGGTGACTTGTGTCAAAACTTGTGAAAAGGTTTTTTTCTCATTTTTTAAAGCATTCAGTTGAACAGAAGTATAAGAAACACGATTATTTTGGATGACAATACGATACTTTAATGATAATTAATACAAATTAATTACCACTCACAATGTTGTGACTTTGTCATATGTATATATTCATTTATATTAATTGTAACTATTTAATAAAAAGTAGCTAAAATAAAATTTGTCTTTGTTGATCTAAGTAGGAATTGATTCAAAAAAAAAAACTTTTTTTATATTACTTGTTTCGGAGTAAGTTTGCTGTGAAATACGTATAACGCGAAAATTTTTAAGTCGAAATATCGGTCAACATGAAATAATACAACGGTCTCGACAAACTACTATGCATCTTCGCGCATTTTTTTCTCTTAACATGAAAAGAAAATCGCTTAACACGAGAAGATTTTCCTTCTGGGAATGAACAAAATAAAGAAAACACCAGCCAGATTGGACTGTCCTATTGCATTATCGGAATTCATTGCGGTAGATGACGATTATGCGTGCACAGTTCCAATTACGGCGGACAAAAACATTTGGGAGTTTGTTCAAAGCTCAAAAAATATTATTGATGCAGATTCCAACAATGAAAAGGAAATGAATAATGAGCTCCTATTCCCACATCATCCAAAATTAGGAGCGTCATGAAAAGTGTGTAGTATTAAAAGTATTTAGACACACATTCCAATGGTGTAATGAATAACAAATGGATATCAAACAATTTGTTGACAATTTGATCTTAAAAAACAATGCAAAGAAAAATATCAGATTATTGTCCAAAAACTCGATAAATGTTTTGTTTTATTGGTTTTTATTAAATTCATGCATATATACATATATATGTAAATAAAATAAACTCTAATAAACTTAATTTTGTTGGTATATGGTTCTTTTTCTTTTTTTGCAATATTCTTTAACACGAAAAATTATTTCAGTCCCTGCAGTTTCGTGTTAAGTGAATTTCACTCTATTTTACTGAATGAATTAAAATTGAAAATTTCTAATCTTCTTCCAATTATCATTAAATACAATTAACCTCAAGTGCAGTTCAATCAAAATGCAATTTTTTTTTTTTTAAATATCCCTTCAACCCCCCCCCCCTCAATATTATCCCTGAAATATAAAAATATCAAATGTTTCTAAATTCTTGTTTCACTATATTGAATACTTATTGTATTACAAGGGTTTTTAAGATTTGATTTTAGTTCTTTTTTTTTAAATGTTAGATATGAAAATGATTTGCAATTAAAAAATTCTATAAATTCTCTTAGTCTCTAATAAGTTTTTTCGCTGAAGAAAACATGAGCTTTAGATTGCGTAATACACATTTTTTTGCAAGCCATTAAATTTTACTCTCTACATTTACTTAACCCTTTACCGAGCTATTATTTTTCTCTTGATGGTACATTAAAATATTTTGGGAGGACGAGATTGATTTAAGATAAATTATAGTGTTTTAAAAAACTAAAAAATACGCTTTTATTGTGAATCGAACTAAAAAGTAAAAAAAACAATTCTTAATATATAAGAATAAAAGGGTTTACAAGAAAATTAATGTCATTGGGGTAAAAGCGTGAGGTGCTCTATATCAATTGTTATAATTTCTTACTAGTTCTATTCCGAAATGCTGAGTTAGAGTGTAAAAATGTAGAACAAAGCACATCTCACGCTTTTACTACAATGACAATTTTCTCGTTAATCATTTTATTCTTATATTAAGAATTATTTTTTTACTTTTTAGTTCAATTTAACATAAAAGCGTGTTTTTTAGTTTTTTTTAAAGTATAATTTATTTTTCATTTTTTTTAGTTCAATCTACAATAAAAGCCTGATTTTTTAGTTTTTTTAAAATTAGCATTTATTCATTGATGAATTAAACTTAAATCTGTCATTTTTTAGAATCTGCAATACCCATTGGTATCCTATCAGTGCGTTGATACGGCCTGGTTTGCAAAATGTAGGATCAGCCAACTAAAGGAAATCTGGAACAGCTAAGTTTGAAATATTTCTTGCGAAAGAAGGTGTAAAGCCACTGATATTTTTCACTAAAAATAGCTTAATATTCTCTCTGAAACTTGCATCTGTATTAGACACAAAAATACACTTTTTGAATCGAAGAGTTTGTGAGAAAT
Organism: Trichonephila inaurata madagascariensis; assembly: GCA_019973955.1. Classification (NCBI taxonomy): domain Eukaryota; kingdom Metazoa; phylum Arthropoda; class Arachnida; order Araneae; family Nephilidae; genus Trichonephila; species Trichonephila inaurata. The sequence goes on from BMAV01009381.1 coordinate 13,837, forward strand.
AATTTAATCCGAAGACCTCTGAATCAATTCTCAGCTGTTTTGGTAAAATGAAGGAGTAAATGATGTTTCATTCCACAGATCCGACAAGAGAATTTAGAAAACAGACTTTAATTATGAGTTTAGCGGTTAGAACAGAGCTTCTCAAACTTTCCATATTTGTGACCCAATTTTGAGTCGTAATTTTCATCGCGCCACCCTCATACAACAATAACGTATTGAATGAAATAATAGTATACTTCGACGCTAAAGCTACAATGCGACTTTAATATAATAAACTGCCCATATTACCAATATATGTATTATAATCTGTATATGATAAGTCCATGGAAGTCACTAGTAATTACTAAACTTGCTTTTAATTTAGTATTGATAAATCAATTATTAAATACTTTTTGCCGCATTCATACATTAATAAGTATCTTATATCAGTGTAAATATGTATTTTATTTTTTAAACTGTCAGAATGTATTTTGTTTTGCTTCCTTTCGGTAAATTAATAATTATTTAAAATCTTTTATTTTGGACTTTTCGATATGCTCACCCCCCTCACGTAGGGTTATCAAGGGGGCAAGCCTCACAGTTTGAGAAATGCTGGGTTAGAACACAATTTTTTTTCCCGTGGACGAGTAATTTTTTTTTCAATTCCTACACTATTAGCTCTCACACTCTCTATATATTTATTTATTTATCTTGGTGGAATTTTCAATCGTTAATAAAACATATTTTAAAGCGCTCAATTGAGCTGAAATTTTATATACATGATCATTTTGGATGACAATACAATAATTTAATTGCAATTAATAAAAATTAATTGATTAAAACTAAATATTTAAAGAATTACAAATACAGCCACGTTGGCATCATTTTTGGCGACTTGTGTCAACACTTGAGAAAGTTTTTTTCTCACATTTTAAAGCACTCATTTGAGCTGAAATTTTCTATACACTGTTGTTTTGGGTAAAAATACGATAATTTAATTATAATTAATTAAAATTAATTGACCGAAACTAATTATTTAAAGAATTGCAGATACAGCCACGGTGGTTTCATTTTTAGCGATATGGGTCAAAACTTAAAAAGATTTTTTTTCTCACATTTTAAAATATTTAGTTGAACTGAAATTTTATATACACGATTGTTTTGGATGACAATACGATACTTTAATGATAATTAATAAAAACTAATTACCACTTAATGTTGTGATTCTGTCATATGATATACTTATTTATATTAATTGTGTTTATTTAATAAATAGTAGCTGAAATAAAATTTTTCTTTGTTGATCTAAGTAGGAATTGACTTGAATTTTTTTTTTTATATATTACTTGTTTTTTTTTCCATTTCAGAAAAACTAGACAATATTGTTTATATTATGGTAAGAAATTGCTGATGCAAACGTTTTCGCTTTTATAGGGTTGTAACTTAATCTCATAGTCGCCAAATCTGGAAATGATGTGTAGAATTAATCGCCAAATATGGAAATGGTATATGTAATTAGTCACCAAATCTGGAAACGGTATAATGAATCAGTCACCAAATCTCGAAATCCTTATTTCTGAGGTACCTGATCAGGACAATGAAACAAAATTATGAAATCGGTCCTTGACAAGTGAGCAAAATTTCGAATTAATCTGAATTTTTAAAGTAGGTAAAAATCGAATTCAAAGATTCCTTTACATACAAGTGAAACTCATAAAAGCGTGTTAAAAAGGTTAGTTAAATATGTAAAATTATTTGGGTTTTTAAGATCCCTTTGGGGTTAGTGGGGACATGTTTACCACAACCCCTGTATTCTATTGAAAGGCATTTATATACATCTTGTTTCCTTTTACCTCTCATTATATGAAATTTCTAAAATATATTTTGTAAATACCTCAACCTTCAAAAGGAATAGTGAATTAGAAATATTCTACATTCTTAAGTGATGATGATGAAAATAAGAATTTCTACATATTTCCAAGGAAATTTATGAAAACAGAGATCAGTGAATAGTAAACACAACCAATTTATGAAATATGTTTGAAAATACTACAATTTGTAAAATAAGTAGCAAATTAGAGAGACAAATGAAAATGACTAATAAAGATATTAAATTGATGAATTTGGTGGTAAGTATATTTACCACGATCTGGTAAAGGGTTAAATTAGAGTACAAGACATTGGGCATTTCTAGTGCCCTAAAAGTACCTGGTGAAGTACCACGTTACCACTGCTCCCGCAACTACAAAATTCTGACAAGCCATGACGAATTGAGACAACCACAGAAATCCGAAAAGCAGCAGCCAACGCATAACCTAAGCATGAGAAGTTTGCATAAAAAATAAAAATTTAATATACTTATAATTAAAATTATATATATATAATTATATATTAAAAAAAAGCATTTTGAAATATAATAGAATTTAAACCTGGAAAAATGTTTCAATCGGATATGTCACTTTTCCTTGGGAGTCTACGAGAGGTTTTCCCGATGTTTGTAGGCATATAAACCCTAACAGTAGAAAGCAACATACGACTGTCAGTGATATGAAAGTCTGAAAAGGAAAGAATAAAACATTAATTCTTAAAGTACTTATTTATATAGGCGGCATGTCCGGAAACTAAGTAACTAACTGTTTCGTACTACAGCAACCACCAATGTCGGTTTATCCATTGGGCGCAAGTGGCAAGCGCTCAGGAACCGGAAGGGCCCAGATAAATTGTACTTAACCAGATTTTCTGCTTATAAATTTCGATCCACCAGTGCCAAGGGGGCCTGTAGACAGTGGCGTAATGGAGAGTGTTAGGGCCCCCTGCAAGGTCAGGTTTTGGACCCCAAGCGGGATCTCACAAAGGATTCCAAAACCATAACATAACGTAGGCTATAGGACCTCTATAGTCCTGCTTCCCCCGCGATGCTGGGGTTGCAGGAGTGTACGTTTCGCCACTTCCTGTAGATTTTCTGCACTCAGGGCCCGAAATGAGTTTAAAGTAGCACTGACAACCACAATTGTAGTTTTGCAATTCAGAACTTTAGCTCAAGTGTCTCTTGTTGATTGTCAGTACAGTAACACCATTATAGCCACATTGCGTTGTTTTTACTCATGCTAGTGAGCATTTAAAAAGGTTTAAGACGATTGCTGTAAAGTACGTTCTGTGTAATTCATTTTTTGAGAGCGAGGAATGTTAAGCCACACAGTTGAAATTCATCGTCAATCTGTAGAGGTTTATTGTGAAAATGTAATGAGTTATGTGGAATAATGAGAAAGTGGATTCGACAATTCAATGAAGGGCGCATCAATGTTCATGATGAGGCACGGTGTGGGCGTGTCATTGATGGTTTGGTTCATTTTGTTGATCAATAACTTGGGTTGTCAATGGTGGTTTGTTTGAAAACGTGAATGAGAAAACTTTCACAAAACGGACAGTTCACAACAAGATTACTTTTCAAGACAGTGGCTCTCTTCATTGGCGGCATCTTTCTTTGAAGAGGGTATAGGCAAGTTAGTTTCCTGATATGAAAAATGCCTGAACAATGGTGGTAGGTTGTACAAAAAGAGTTTCTGATAACTATTCATGTTATCAGATTCTTACACGTAAAAAATAAATTTTGTTTTGGAAAAATATTTTTTATTTAAGTTTTTTCAAAACGGCACTTAGTTTCCGGACATCCCTCGCATTTCTTAACAATATGAAGTCATGACATCAGCCTTGTTTTAAAAGCAGGACCTGTAAATTATTTTGTTAGTGTTTCGCTTAGAATAACAGTTACGCGGAACAATAACGTGGAATTTTGTAAAGACCATGCTTGTGTTTTTATTACGTAATTTTGTAAGATTATTCTGTTCTGTTTTTTTTTTTTTTTTATTTCAATTCCTACTACAAGTTCACAATCTCCCTATATATATTTGTTTATATATCTTGTTCAAATTTTCGATCGTTAATAAAATACTTTTTTATTCAAACACACAAGTTCAAATACATATTTTTAAACTTGTAGCGGATGACACTTGATGTTAATGCAGTTTTTCAAATATCTATATCAATTCAATTAATTAATTTTAAATTTAATAAATTAATTTTTTAAATTAATAAATTAATTTTTAAATTCAATTAACTAATTATAGAAAAAGAGAGAAATTTAATTCGATATTATTCCTCTAGATGTCAGCACCATCAGATAAAACAGCTTTTGTTAAATTTGTGATGAAGATTTCACTTAATCTGAATAAAATCATGTGCTACTTAGACGTCACAGCCTTTCATCCTTTTAGTGGGTCGATAAATGAATACCAAGCTTACTTGGGAACTGAACATTGGAGGTTTCGCTTCTGACTGACCACTTGACCAAAACTTGTACATAAGCACCTCAGCGCCTAAGATCACATAAACTGAGATAGGCACAGTAGGCCTTGGCCCTTATTGGCTGTTGCACCCCTGAGTTGAGTTCAGTTAGACGTCAGAATTCCTTTTACACTGGTTTTAAGATAAATTCTTATCAATTATATTCATTTTTTGTTAAAAAATGTAATTACAAATTTAATGTGGATAAAAAGTTTTTAATGTTAATTTAAAAGACGTTTTACCACTTAATATTGTGATTCTGTCATATGTATGAACATATTTGTATTAATTGTATTTAATAAAAAGTAACTAAAATGAATTTTTTCTTTGTTGACTTAAGTAGGAATTGACTTAAATTTTTATTTATAGTACTTGTTTTAGTTATTGTTGATAAAGTGAAGATAGCAATACACTACTGCTACAGGAAATAATAACTAGACTACAGAAAATACTAATTGAGCTGAGGTGATATGCAAATAATATTGTCATTCTTCCAATTCAAGATTTAGGTTTAGCTTTAGTAGTGTTTGCTACTTGCATTTAACGTCTTTTGTGTATATTCAGTATATTCTTTCCAAATTCAAGTTGAGGATTATTTTTACCCTTCCTCTCTTTTCATTCGACTATTGCAGCCACCTCACCCTGTGAGGGAAGTAGAATTACTTTGGGTGATTTAAGCAAGGAACGAATAATAAGAAGTTTCAAAATTGTGCTGAGGCATTACAGCACTTGGTACTTCTTTTGATAGATTCTGTAAATGTTAAAAATGTACTAAATAATTCATTTAAAAATATTGTTTGCAAATTTATTGTATTAAAAAGTCTATACAGGGTGATTCGTTACCAGACCAACAAACTTGCAGAGTGTATAGGGGGTATAGGGGCGACTAGGGAACCACAGAGAAATGCAGGAGCGCAAATGCTGTAGTTGCGAGCTATGTTGCAAAGAAGCAGAGAAAAAGAAAAATAACAGCAACACATTAAGGTATTCGACTACGTTCGGAACCGGGATTTTAAAAAGGCGCATAAATAGATAATTTTCATGATATTTAGTGTCACTTAGATTAGAATAACTGTATAAAAATTTTTTAAGGACATTTTGACAAAAAAAATTTATATAAATACAATATTTCGGCAAAAAATGAACATAGAATGACCCAGTTTCAAAACATTCTCCTTTTGTGAAAAATACTTCTCTTATAATAACATTTTGCCTGTCTATAGCTCAGACCTCTGTACAGAGGCTCAGCTATGATTTTTAGAAAAGTCACATTATTTTCAGAGTTACAACCATTTGAAATAATTCTCGGCGTTTTTTTTCTTAAAATTTCTCCCCTTTGTTGTCGTATAAAACAAGGATAAGCCCTCTTCTAAGTTATTTATTTCAAATATTCTAGTTGAGCCTCTGTACAGAGGTCTGAGCTATATACAGGCAAAATATTATTATAATCGAAGCATTTTTCACATAAGGAAAATATTTTGAAAATGGGTCATTCTATGTTCATTTTTTGTCAAAAGAGTGTACTTAAATAATTTTTTATTGTAATATTATTCTTAAAACAATTTTATACACATTTTCTAATCTAAGTGACACTAAATATCATAAATATTATCGTTTTATACGCTTTTGCAAAATCACGGTTCCGAACGTAGTCGGATACGTTAATGGGACAATATTTTATTGAAAGGTTGTACTACAACAGGTATTCGAAAGTACTTGGACTTCTTCTAGGTTCACATAAAGAGTTTGTTGTATGAGACGCCCGTTCCTTCAGTTGAAGGAATCGCTCGAATATCTGTAGCTGCCGAGAGAATACGTGACATGTCACGAATCTTCTAGAACGTAAGAAATTCCATGCAGGGTCGTTGTCAGGCCTACCAAACGACTTCTGATAGTAATTTTAGGCACCTGTTGTGGTACAGCATTTCAATAAACTGTTTTCTGGCCCATTAATGGGGTTGCTATTACCGATCTTTTTCTCTGCTTCTTTGCACTATAGCTCACAAGTAGGGCATTTGCGACCCTGCATTCCTATGTGATTACGAATCATTTCTGTATCTCCTACACATCCTTCAAATTTTTCGATCTGGTAGCGAATCAATCTATATTTACCATTAAACTGATTGCGACTATAGTTCCCAAGCCCTTTTTCATGGCAGAAAAAGAATTCTAACAATCATATATTAATTAAAAATTTTATTTTCTTACCTCAATGGGTTGTAGTAAAATCAAAGGCATAGCTGATACTGATTTTCCCGCTTCTTTAAACAAAGCAGCAACCTAATTGGGAAAAAATATACATGGCTTTAATATATATAAAACCCTTTATAACATTCATTCACTTATCATAAATCTCCTATCACGAGAGAAAAATAGGGAAAAAATACTTTTTGATACTTACCAGTTTGATTTTGTTCCGCATGAAGACTATGACGAGTAAATAAATGACCTAAAAGTTAAAATAAGAAATCACGTTAAAATTTTACAGAATAGCACAATATAAAAATCAGAGATCAGAAAGAAAAAAAATAAGCGAGACGATACTAAAAGTAAAAATGTAGTCATTAAAAAGTGCAACAATTAAGATTTCAATAATTTTAAAGATAAAAAAAAAAGAAAAATATTTGTACTGAAAATAGTGAGTTTATTTTCTTCATTTCTCTTTAAATATTTATTTCGCCTAGAACATGTGTACCTCGTTTACATTGGAATCCATTTTTCCCAATATATATATATATATATATATATATATATATATATATATATTATAGTTCCCTCTCCAAATAGGGTCTCAACTATATGACTATACTGAACTATAAACAATATATAAGATACAAACAATAAAATTTTATAATACAGAACAGTTGTTGAGAGAAAAAAAATTTAAATATTAGCATTTTTTCAATCGAGATAAATATTAAAATAATTCATTTATTGCATGCCATTTAAAATTTTTTACCGCTTCTTATTTCATAAAAATCGAAACTTTCGTTGATTATTTATTAACGTCGCATTCAGAAGCGACGGAGAATCTCGTGTTTTTGAATTACGGTCAAATGACGTGGACGACACTTGAGTTAACTCCCCCCTCCACACACTCTCTCTAAACTTCCAGACCATCCAACGTGAGAATTTTGAGCAGAGGTTCGAACCGTAATTTTTTTCGTTCCAGTCGAAATCAATATATATATATATATATATAAATCGGTTCAGTTACGGTTTTCGTTAAGCTAAAAACAACGGTTTTCAGTTCAGTTTTAAATGAATAATATTATTTTGAATATATTCTTATTTGTACTAAAAATATAATTCTATCATAAGCAAAAAATGTAATACTATCAAAATTTAGAAGATTTTTCTTATTTAAAATGGTACTTAATGTGAATCGATACAATTAACAAGCATATACGATATAAGCGGTGAGCTGAGAAAGGCGAGCGTTGGCATTGTTATCCACTATCAAAAACGCATTTGATAACTAGGTTAATTATTATGTCGATTATGTGTACCCTCGTCGCTTGACACTCCCATCACGCACTTGGCCTTACAATATAATTATGTAAAAAATATGATTATTTATTTAACTTATAAAAATTGCCTCTAATTATTAATACATCTAACGTGGTTTCACTAAGATTACTCCTGTTGTCTCAGAGAATAAATTTCAATAATTAAAATGCCCTTTTGATGTTTTGTTGGTTCGGTACAAAATGGCTGAAAATATATCGAACCGAAATAAACCGATGATTTTATTCGGTTCAGTCCCGGTTTTCGTTCCGACCATAATAACGGTTTTTTTCCTGTTTTTGGTTCAGTTCCGGTTCGAAGTTCTGGTTTTGAGCCTTAACAGATTTAATGTGCATCAGCCCCTGCACACGGGGGATATTTCGAGGAACGAGGTCTCAAACATACTAAATTTTCGATCACATTAATGCTGCAGAATTTAAGGTATCCGACTACGTTAGGAAACGTGATTTTGCAAAAGCATATAAATGGATAATATTTATGATATTTAGTGTCACTTAGATTAGAAAATGTATATAAAATTGTTTTAGAATATTATTGCAACCAAAAATTATTTAAGTAGAATATTTTGACAAAAAATAAACATAGAATGACCAAAATATTCTCCTTTTGTGAAAAATGCTTCTATTATAATAATATTTTGCCTGTATATAGCTCAGACCTCTGTACAGAGGCTCAACTAGAATTTTTGAAATATATCACTTAAAAGTGGGTTTATTCATGTTTTACGACACAACAGAGGGGAGACATTTTAAGAAAAAAACGCCGATAATTATTTCAAATGGTTGTAACTCTGAAAATAATATGAATTTTTCAAAAATCATAGTTCAGCCTCTGTACGGAAGTATGAGTTATATACAGGCAAAATATTATTATAATAGAAGTATTTTTCACAAAAGGAGAACATTTTGAAAAAAGATTATTTTAAGTTAATTTTTAGCCGAAATATTGTATTTAAATAATTTTTTTCGTCAAAAAGTCCTTAAAACAATTTTATGCTTGTATTCTAATCTAAGTGGCACTAAATATCAAGAAAATTATCCATTTATGCGTCTTTTTAAAATCACGGTTCCGAACGTATTCGGATACCTTAACAACTGTAAATGCTGTTTCATATCAAAGTTATTTGGAAGATTAAGAGATATATTACAGTTATATTATTGACATTAGTATTGAAGGCTACAGGACTCTTACTGAAAATTAACTATGCCTTCGACATTTCTTTTTTAATGATCCAATTAACTTACTCAGTATATGTAGAAAGAATTCAATTAATTAAGTCACTTTGTGATTCTGTAAATAACTGACGGAATCACTAATTATTTTTTTGAGTAATTAATTAATAAATTAACTTGTGAATTAAAAATAACTACGCTTTAAACTTATTTTAATCACATACCAAAAACGTTTCATATTTACTGTTAAAGGAAATTTATCTCATTATAGGTGCTCTTATTTTTAAAGAATATTGCTTACCGTGAAAATTGTAGAAATAATGGCCGCTATCAACCAATAAGTAACATTTTTCAATTTAACGTCTTTGTTGGGGCCTTCGTAGGTTTCCGCATCCCCCTTTTTCTCATTCCATTTGATCCTGTAAAAATTTATTTAAGAAATTTAAAAAAAATTATTAAAAGAATTCTCAAGGAATAGGGTTGTATACATATTAATTGAATTGGAACAAACGAATGGATAGCGAAAGATTTTTTTATGCCGTTTAAAATACTGGAAATTTGTAAAAAACAATCAGTTTGTCGTGAATCGATAATTAATTTAATGCATTTTATATAAGCTTACGAGGAAAAATTTGCAATCAGGAATTCTTTATTCTAAAGGTTTAAAACATAAACCTAGGCAGAATTTCATTTGAAACAAATGGTATGTGTAAAGTATGTTACTGGTCAAGGGTTTTACACAGGCATGGAGCTTTGATTTTAAGAAAGTTTTTAGTTTTCAACAAGCATAAACGACAACAAATATGCTGACATTTCATGCATTTTCTCTTCATGCATTACTCTATTTAGATAAATACCTGATTAACAAAAGTATCCGGAATGTTTTTGCTTTTTCCTGCAAGGTTTATTGTCTTTTATAAAGCTAAACGTGCCAACGGAATGCTGTAATAAAATTCAACTTTCGATCTTTTCCCTCTTCATTTCATTCCTTTTTCTTTTCTTTTTATATTCAGATCCCAGACACACGTCTTTACTGTAAATTTAGGAATATTTAACAGGACTTATCCATGCATATTCCGGCGCATACAAAACCATCCAACTTATGTGCCTTTGATTCTGGCTTTAACCTTCCATAAAGGTATCTGAGACGTTTTTACAATTAGAAAAATGTAAGCCATTTTGATAACCTAGTAAAACAAAATTTTAAAAAAATTGAAAAAGAAAAAGTTTCTTACCACAAATAGATGGTAATTCCAATTGAAGCGGCTGTGACAGCAAGCAAGACCGTCCAGATGATAATGGCAGCACAAAACCGAAATAACAGTAGCAACAGAAGAGAGAGACCTGGAAATTTAAAGTACAATCATTCTAAATATATCTATGCACTTCTTCGATAATAACCGATGTCCATTAGCCATTTTGAATCTGGTGAGCTACTTACCTTCTTAACTCTAGATCAGTGATCACCAAATAGTCGATCACGAAAATGTACAAAACACGAAATTATACAAAAATGTGTTTTTACATTTGTTATTTATTACTATAACTACACTTCCATTATTTTCTTAAATACAATTCACAACTTCAGTTTCTTTTTATTATATATAGTTTAATTAAATTGATTTCATACTTACAAAAAGTGTGTAAGCTCATAGCCATTTGACAAATGTAAGGATTTTTAAAAAGTTGGTAGTTCTTTTGGTTTCATAGTTCACTGTAAGATTTAAAAATGGTACGGTAGCTCAGACGCTTCATATGTTTGACGGCCACTGCTCTAGATTATTGTATTTCTTGGAATACAGTAAATTTCATCTGAAGTAAAGTTTAAAAATGAAAGTTTCCGCCTAATTATATTTCTCCAACGAATTAGGCAAGTATTTAAAAACGTTTTTTAAAGTTCTGAAAATCCCATAGACCAAATAATAAAACAGATATGACAGACTTCTGAAAATATAATAAATAATATAATTCCAAAATAACTCTCACATTTCTCTTGCTATTTCGAATGACTTTTAAGGTGTTCCAATAAACATATTAGAGCAGAAATTTAATTGGATTTATACTACTTTATAAAATGAAACTGTTGAATCCATCAGTTTCTTTGAATGCAAAACATGTTTGTGTTAAATAGTGAGTGTATTCTTACAGCATTAACTGTTGTATCTTTTCATAATTCTAGAAAACAAATTCAGTTTCTGCAGCAGTTAGCATTGCTGTTATTATAGTTTAAATTTAAAAATTATGAAGCTGAAAATATAAAAAATAGTGTAAAATTATTGTTCATCGAATAATACTGAGCTAAAGAAAATACACCATATTTTTTTATTCTTTTGACATTTGTCATAATATCTTGTCAGATGAGCGTAATATACATATTACAGATAACAAACATCCTGTGATTTAAACAATGCTATTCATTTTATATATTATTAAATTAGAAATTTAAACCAAATTTATAAACTGATCCGAGTGAAACATTAAATATTCAGATAACATTTAAAAGAAAGTTTGTTGTGGGAAGTTTATTTGATTAAAGCTGCATTCACACCAAGGCTGTAAGCGTCAAGCGTTGATGGTCTAGCCAATCAGAGATTTCATTTCGTCCGAGATGAAGTCTCTGATTAGCTAGACGTTCAACACTCGACGCTGGCTGCCTTGGTGTGAATGCGGCTTAAGGCTTTCAGAACAAACTAAATTATATGCAATATAATTTATCTTCTTCTTTAAGTTAAATTAATCTTGTAATTATTTTACAATTATTATCTATATTTATCTCTTTCTAAAATAATGTTTTGATTTGAGAAATTTTATAAAAATCGTTTGCTTTTGGAAACCTAATCATGTTACTAATGGATCTATAAAAATCGCCTGCTGATAAAATAATTATTTCTATATATATATTAATGTATATCATTATCTGCCACACAATTTTGGAAACATTACGCATCTGGCAATAAAACTATATTTGATTTCTTATTGTTTTAAAATTAACGAGTTGAGTTGTAAGTTTCAAATGGTAAATTGAGATTTGTCTAATGTTTTGTTTCTCACTTGCAATGAAATACATTTTATCGATTATAGTAGAGTCAACACAAAAGGTAAATAATTTTCAAATATATGTATATATTAGAGTTAATTCTTTTTTTATGAGAAGTCTAAAGTGACTTTTGTTTGAAAATTTACTTTGATTTTTGCGATTGAATAAAGTATATTTGCATGAATTTCGAATTCGCATTTTAAAAACATTAAGATTCGATTAAAAGAGGAGCTGGCATATTTTATTCGTTATTTTCTAGAAGATTGAAAGCTTTTACTGATAAATTGATACAGTCATGTCTTTATATTTATTTGGCTTGTGGAATATTTCTCAAAGCAATTAGTTTAATTTCGGATGTCTTTTTAAGATGAAAAGAATTACATTATGTCTTTATGAAAATAAATCCACAACTTTTGTATTGCTGTGCTATTTTAATTTGAATATGTGAAATCTAAAATTAAGTGTGTGAGTGTATTTTTAGTCGTAAGAACATTATTATTCAATAAATTCTGATTTAAAGCATTGTACACATTTGTTAGATGGACAAATAGATTCACTTTCTGTAGATTAACTGTAAATTACATTAACTTCATTGTAACTTACCGATGCTTATAACACATAGCAACACAAGCTCTTTCCAGCAAAGGGTGATATCTGAACCTACTTCCTATGGAAAGAAAGGTAGTATTTCATTGGTCATTTGATAAACTAACATAATGCATTTCTTTAAAGCATAAGAATTTCAGAATAGAGTACATATGTACACGAGAAATAAACACGACTTACTTCGAAGAATGAAAATGTTGATTTAAATACTTTCGAACTAGTAGAGGTTATTTCGTTAGGTAAACAGCGATGCAAAGTACTTTTTCTAAAAGGAAAAATAATAAAAACTATAAAAAGTAATATTTTGTAATTTTTTCCATTCATTTTTTATTCAGAGATTCGAATGAGTTTTTTTATAAATAAAGTGCTTTAAACCATTTAATAGTATAACTTCTAGAACAGCTGACAAATAGAAAGTTAACTTAAGAAGTTAATTGGTAATTTATTTCTAAGAAAATCTGAAGAGAATTAAGAGACATAATTTCCTTTAGATATCTATTGCTCTTACAACAAAAACCCGTTGAACTTTGTATAAATGTAATAGATTTTATAATAAAAATTTATAATTGTACGGAAAGATCTTTAAAAATAATGTACAGATCTAAGCATATATAAGCGAACTTCTTGTGTTCTTAGATTGAAGCTAAAATAGCGTAATTCTATGAGCAAAAATTAAAAGGTTCTACACTCATGATTATCTTTAAGAAAACCTGTCTAACAAGGGGAGGGCACGACTAAGGAAATTCATTTGGGATCGAGACTTGGTGTAATAGTAGTACTCTTTTAGGGTGTTCACCCCTCAATGTAATTCCTTCGAATGGCCAGTCAATTCGGAGAAATGAGCCTTCGAAATTCATGCTTAGCTTTTATACAATTAAATTTTAATTTTCCGCAACGAGTTCGTAGCTTGATTGGTAAATCGTCTGCTTTCTATGTTGGAGGTTAGGGTTCGATTCCACGCGATCAATTTTTTTTTCTTCAATTCATTTAATTATTTTTTTAAATTAAATTAATTTATTTATGAAAGGTTTATTAAATATTAAATGATATTTTTTGTAATTATTTTAAATTTTACAAAATAAAAAAAATTTAAAATATATAATTTAAATTTTTTACTAGTAAAATTATTAAAAATTATTATTATTAAAAATATTTAAAATTAGTATTAATTAAAAATATTAAAAATAGTTATTAAATAAAAATATTTAAAATAATTATTAATAAAAATTATTAATAATTAAAATTAGTTAATTAATTATTATTTATTAAAATTAATTAATTAATCACTATTTATATTAATTAATTAATATTTATTATAATTAATCAATCACTATTTATTATAATTAATTAATTATTATTAAACATTAGTATTAATAAGAAATATTGTTAATTTATTATTAAAATTATTAATTTATAATTAAAATTATTGATTTATAATTAAAATTATTGATTTATAATTAAAATTATTGATTTATAATTAAAATTATTGATTTATAATTAGAAGTTTTGATTTATAATTAAAATTATTGATTTATAATTAAAATTATGGTTTATTATGATTTATAATTAAAATCATTGATATATAATTAAAATTATTGATATATAATTAAAATTATTGTTTAATATTAAAATTATTGTTTAATATTAAAATTATGATTTATTACTGAAATTATGATTCATTACAGAAATTATTATTAATTTGTCATATATATAGAAATTATTTAAATAAATTTATTAAAATTATTTAAATAAACTTTTTGAAATTAAATAAATTTATTTGAAAAGGACTTATTAAATATTTTATAAAATTGTAAAATAATTAATTTAATAACATATAAAAAAGACATTTTTTATTATATTAATTGTAAAATAATTAATTTAATAATAATAATATATTTTATAACTGATTTTATATTATATATAATATTTTATTTATAGTATATTGTATTTCACATTATAAAACTATTTGCAACTAATTTTTTTTGTAAAATATCATTTAGTATTTATTATATATTTTATTATAAATATTATTTATTAATATAAAATATATTTGTAAAATTTAATATAATTATTTATATAATCAAAATAATTTTTTTTTATTTTATAAAATACAAAATAATTACAAAAAATATCATTTAATATTTAATAAACCTTTCATAAATAAATTTATTTAATTAAAAAAAATAATTAAATGAATTGAAGAAAAAAAATGATCGCGTGGAATCGAACCCTAACCTCCAGCATAGAAAGCAGACGATTTACCAATCAAGCTACGAACTCGTTGCGGAAAATTAAAATTTAATTGTATAAGAGCTAAGCATGAATTTCGAAGGCTGATTTCTCCGAATTGACTGGCCATTCGAAGGAATTACATTGAGGGGTGAACACCCTAAAAGAGTACTACTATTACACCAATTCCCGATCCCAAATGAATTTCTTTAGTCGTACCCTCTCCTTGTAAGATAATAAATAGAAAATAATTTCAAAATTTATATTTTTTTTAGTACTTTCCAAAATAATCTATTTCTCCAAGTTTCAAATCAGTAGGTCTAATAGTATAAAAACGGGACTTTTTGTCTGTAATGCTCCCATAACCCCCCTTGGGAGTTAGTTTTCGAAAACCCCGTTCAAAGCGGATCTGTAACCATTAAAAGGAATATTTCAGCAAATTCTAGTCTACAGGTCTGATATAATTCTGGAGATCCCGTAATGAGTGAGAGTGAGTAAGTTGTTTTTCTCCTATATGTGTAATGATTTCCAAGTACTTTTTTTAATTAAATACTTAACTTGATTGACTTCTTCATACAATTTTCTCCTTTTACTTATTTTTTTATTTTTCTCTGAATTAAAAAAATAATTTTATGGGTTTTTAATTTCCAGAAGAAATCTTTAAACTGCACATTGATATCTAATTTTGAAGTTCAGCTGCTTATTTTTCGTCCACATTTGTTATCTGATTTTTTCTTGCCTATAAGAAAACGTAGGATAATTTTTTTTTTTTGAGTGAGCTTTAGCAAATATATAAATATGTATATGTGATACTGATTTCAACGAGTATCGTCATATACTGCATCTTTAGATAGACGATTTTTTAAAAAATTTTTGAATCTTATCATTCCTTGTTTTAATTGTTCCAAATGCTTAATAAGTTATTTAATCATTTAAATATAATTTTTTCTAGATTATTAAAAACTTTCATATTTTTCTAATTTTGATTAAAAATTATATCTACAAAATTAACTAATATTGCGTTATCGATACAAACTGGGCCTTTATAGGTTTATCAAGTAAATGAAAACCTTTAATTGTAAGCAAATTAATTAACTCGAGAAACGTAAAGATAATTAAGCTTCTGAAGAGAAAAAATTAATTAAATATCTCATGACTCTATTACTGAGTACATAATTGAGCTGACATTCCAAAGAAAAAAATAAAATGAATGTGAAAATTTCTTTAAGATAATGTAATAATAGTGAAATTTTCTAATTTTGAAAATGGACTCACTCGTAACCCTTGGGACATTCCTTCACGCAGTCGCCGTCCCTACAGGAACCTTCTGAGCAAGTTTTGCTCAGTAGCAAATACCTAGGGGAAAAAAGAGTGAAAATGAACTAAAAATTGATCACTTTACTTAGACTGATTGAAAAATGAGGGAAAAGGAAAAAGTAATTTATTTTTAGAACAGGAAGTATTTAAAGCACTATATTTTGAGTATAATATGAAAAAAAAAATGGGCAAATTTTTCATCAAGTTATCATTGTAAGTCAATACTTTAATTTTACAAAATGTGTATTGTGTGTGTGTTTGATGGGTTTTTTTTTTTTAAAAATGACTTTATATTTCATATCGATATTTATATATAATGTAAATTTTTATACAATGTAACTTTTGATATATGATAAATAATCTCAGCTTTCTCGAATAAATGATAAAGTGCTTTTATTTCCTAACAGTTTTTTTAAAAAGTTATAATAATTTTTAAGAACGTGCGAGCATGCAACTATGAAGTTTAATGTTTTAGAAAATTTTTATTTTTTTTAAATATTTTTATGACGAGGAACAACATTTGTTTTTATTCATCTAACAAATTTTGATTGTTCATATTAAAATTTTGCTTAAGTTAAAATGAATGGTATTTGATTTAATCAACACGAACTGTGATTTAAAAGTGAAAACTGGTTAAATTACTTTAAGTTTATAAATAATTAAAATTTAATTGATAATTATAGAAAATATAGTAAGTTTTAAGTCATTTTTTTCTTTAAAATAAACTCTATATATTCTACAGATAAAAACAGTAAATTTTATTTCTCCTAAATTAAATAATTATATTTTTATAAAATATTATCATTTTGCAAATGGTAGCTATTATGGATTGAATGTTTTGTTCACAATGTATCAAATCATTTTATTGACAAACGATATTATTTTTTAAAAAAGGAACAAATATTTATGCAATCTATATATATATTAGGAAGTAAAAAATTATATTTGATGTAATTAAAAACATTTCGTTTTTAATATTTTTTCTGCTTTTTCCCCCAGCATTTTAGAATTTTTCATATTCTACTTCTTAAAATCCTGTTACTTGTATTTTTCTTTGTTTTTCCCAAAAATAAATGTAAATACATTTCTGCTTAAATTATCTTTTTTTGCACCTTTTACAATCAATGTAATTAAACTCTTTCGTGAGGAATAATCCATTCTTTTAAACCATTTTCATGTCGAGCTTTTAGTGCTAAGCCGCCATCTTGGGACAGCTTATTGGACGCCAAAATCGTGTTCGGCGCGAATACATTTTTTTTAATAACAAATTAGTCCCTTAAAAACTAAAAAATAAAAGAAGAAACACATATCGAGGAAAAATACTTATTTTACTAAGCTTATTATTTATAAACATTTACTATAAATTATATTCTGCAATATTAGATACTTAAGATAGATCGAGATTAAATTTTGATTAATAATGGATTAAAAATATCCTAATAATTACTTGAAACCTCTATAATCCATGCCAGATCTGTTCGCACCAGGAATAGGATCATTTTTAATTCCACAAATATTACCATAACTATCGTAACCGTACCAAAGACGTTTAGGGTCTCCCCGAGCTGCAGCTAAACCGACTCCAACGAGCTGGAATAAAACAAAAAGACGTTTTAATCATTTTAGTTAAAGTTTGAAATTCTGTATACATATTATTACAAGAGTATATAGCTTCACTTAACTTCCGCAACACTAAAAATTGTGATATATGCTCTATCGTAATTTTAAACTACGCGCGATCATTTCAATTAATTTCATATTCTTTTAACTTCTATATTATGATATGTAACTAACGTAACCAGACACTCTATTTTGAATGAGATTATTTCGCTTTTAGATAGCTTTTTTTAGAAAAATATCTGATTAGATATCTGGACAAAATTTGGGTATTTACGTGTTACTGTCTACTAATTTCTTCAAATCAAAAGATACCGCCAATTGTCGCGATATGCAGCCATGGGTAAACAACCGTTCCCGCGCATATTCCATAATAATAATAAAGATAACACACAACACATTTGACGAAGCCTTGATTTGGCGAAACTGGTATGCGTATAATACACACAAGAGCTAAGTTTATCTGCTTATTAGTTGATCTGATCCTTATGTCTTATGTTGTAAATTACAGCTATATTAATGTTAATTGACTAAATCTCGATAATTCTTAGTAATAATTAACATCGTACGATACCTCTCACATGATATTTAAGTTGTAACGTGTTCACTTAGCCCCTTTCTACTAATCCTCAAAGAGAAATACTTCTAGTAAATTGTTTCATTAGAAAACCTTTTTCTCTCTATATAAAGTAGATAGAGTAATTGAAAGGAGGAGGATTTGAGATGCCTCTTCCTCTGACTTTCTCACATTAACGTGAGCAGAGTAGCTAAAAAGTGAAATACAGACATTTTTTGCAGCACATTTTGATTCATAGCATTTAACATGGTGTATGCTCTTTGAGTTGGAAATCTTTAATACACTTTACAAGATTCACAGTTAAGTCAGCATACTATACTTTCTACTTCTACCCCATAGCAACACGAGAAATTTAATATTATTTACGTTCTATATATTAAATTGCTGTTTTTGAAAAATGCAACACCATGAAGGAGTCAACAGAATTAAATGAAATGTAATACACAAACGACTGCTATTGCTACAAATAAATGAATAAATTTTCAAAGCAAAAAAAAATCCAACATTAAATGTCCGAAATTAGTATCTTGTGGAGCCACCACGCACACTGCAATAAATGCTGCTATACAATGTGGCATGTTGAATGTCTGCTTGTGGAAGATTATTCCATATTGTTTGAATGCGCACCCAAAGTTCGTCTTTCGAAGCTGTAGGACGTGGATCACGATCGAGACACGAACCAACCAAAGCCCGTACATGTACAATATGTGACATATCCGGTGAATAAGCAAGCCAAGATGTCTTGATGGAAGGAAACGACTTCGGGTTCTAGCACTTCACGAACGTACTTGATGCTATTCAGATTACCCTCAATTCGTAGCAGCTGAGATCGTCCAAGATTGTTCCCCAGCATAGCATTTAACACGAATGAGGCCCTCATGATTCTACGAATTACAGTGGGATTAGTCAGAAAAGACAACTTGTTGCCAATCAGCCCGGCAGTCTCTGTGTTTATGCAGGCACGGTCGTCAATGATTTGCCGTGAGGGGGATCCTGTATAAAGGCACCCTTGCACGCAATTCACGGTGCAGCAGACGTCGACGAATTGACGAAGCCGACACAAATACACTTGTAGCAGTAGACCAACATGCTGCCAACTGCCTGGAGGAAGCTGCACCGTAATTTACCACCATGCGGACTAGGTGTCTATCTTCGCGCACCGATGTCACTTTCCTTCATTCGTTCCCAGTTTTTCGAGTTGTCCGGTGCTCGTCGGTCTACTACTTCCAAACTCGCATCACTGTGGAACTGTTCCGCTGTCATGAGCTGTTATTATGCGACAGGAAAATCCTCCTTCACAACAATGATTCTACCTCGTTCAAACTCCGTAATTTGTTAAAATTTTATCTTATTTCGTCGTGGAGGCATACTTAGGTCTCACTAAACGTTCGCCACTAACAGATAACCATGTACGATTTTCAACATTCCGCTACAGCCATCTATTTATACGCTTTCAGCATCAGTTCAGAGGACGTTGTTCAAACCACGCATACGTCGTGGTTCTGAAACTTTACTATTTTACATAACATCCTATAATTGATATTTACTGCAAATTTCAATTTATTTGGATGATTCCTTCATGCTGTTGCATTTTTCATAAACAGCAGTTTATATCACTACAATGTAATGAAATTTAAAATTACACTGCTATTGCTCTATAATTGCCAAACCATCAATGTTTCAAATTATTTTAAGTACTGCAAAATACAGTGTATAACACGCATTTTTTAACACAAAAAAAATGATCGAAATTTACAGGGTTTAAAAATAACAGCTTTAAAAATAAAAAGAGAAGATGAGTATTAAAAAATTAGACTTCTACATATATCGGAATACTGTTTTTTTTTTTTTTAAATAAATAACATACTTACGAACTTATGGAGTTGTATAAAATTCTAGAATTATTTACTTTTTTTTTTTAAAAGCCTTAGATAACATCTCAAATAAATCATTTCAATAAATAAGAGCATTACATACGTACATTTCTGGCTTTTTCGTAAAAAAGGGGGTGCGCGTTATACGGTGATTATGCCCCAAAACTAGAAAATGCAGCTTGAAATACAGGTGCGCGTTATACGCCGCAGTTTTACGGTGAGACCTTTTCATATACATGAATCAACTTCATACACAACGGTTTGCATCAAAGTATTCTGCATTTCACAATAGAAAATGCTGTTAGCAGTTATAATGCATAAAATTATTGGTTTTAAAAATAACAAAAGCACTACAAGGACGTCATTGCCAGGAGGACTCATCCGAGAAACAATTACATATAGTGATAAAAATGTGCACACAATTTTTTCGAAGTGTTGATGCCGTATAGGATATAAAATAAAGAATCTTACCAGAACAATAACGTACACTGCAAATATAATGAGTACAAATACATCTGTACACTGTCTATCATTGACCACAGGGCCGTCAAGTACATCTGCTGAGTCCGGGAACGATCTAGAATTGGGCTATGAAAAATAAACATTATACAAATATATAATTTCAGTAAAATAGTAATAATAAATGATTTTGTAACATTTTCAAATGAAATAATTACTACCAGGACATCGAAAAAACTCTAGATTAATTAAAATCGCAATCTATATAGCATGTCGAAAGCTATTTATCACATCTATTTCGAATCTTGGTCAAGTGACCTGAGGATGACATCTGAGCTGGCAACCTCCTTTCCAGACTTCCAGACTTCCACACTACAACAACGGAAATACTTTGAGCTGCAACAGATTTAACGTGAAAGGTCTTCAACGGCATCAAGACTCGAACTGGAAACTGGACAAAGTCGGTCACAAATTCGTAACCCTGACCACGAAGAACCACTGCAACAACACTCCCCAGTATGATCAAAATGTATAATATAAATCAATTTAATGTAAATATAATGTTGCAAAATTTAATAAATTTCCCATTTTAATAAACGTATTTTTAAGTAGTAGTTGATTGTACAATTAGAACACAGTCGAGATTGTAATAGACAGAGACAAAAAAGGCCGAATTAAACGAAAAATATTTCTTTAAAAACATTTCCTGAAATGTATAACTAAAAATTTCAATAAAAGAAAAATTTTAAATATACTTCAATACTGGTATATCTGCGTCATATTTAAAGCAATGTGTTTCCATTTTATACCACCTTTTCGTATTTATAAATGTACACCCACAGACTATGAAATTAGCGTCCGAGTAGGAAGCATTGGATTGAAATGACATTTAATAAAGATAATGATAAAGATTAAAAATTTACTTAATCCAATTTAACTTGGAAGGCTTTGCGTTGAGATACATACCGCTAATCCTGAGCATCCCGAGGACGGGTTAGCATTATCTTGGTTGTATATTGAACTCGGAATTATTAGGAGGCCTTATATCCACGATATTACAAGGTATACATGACTTTTAGCGTTTCATTATGTTAATTGGGTCAGGCAATATCGCAACTAGCTTGTTTGCAATAATGCTTTGTAAAAAACAATAATGATAGTAAAATATCATAAAAAACAAATTTATGTATACCACTAGTCGTTACCCACTAGCTTAGTCAGGTATTTCACGATATTGTAACTCTTCATTCTTTTTAAGTCATTGTAATCTAAGTCCTTTAATTAAGCTTTCTATTGTATTGTGAAATATTCTTAGAGATTTCACCTCTCTTGATTTAAAAAAGACAGGGCTAGAATTTCTAAAACAGAAATATATTTATCATTCATATCCCTGTATCTCTCCATCCTCAGAGTCACTTTCCTCAAAACACATTAATAGCTTACCTCTACTAAGAAGTAGAGGGCACTACTAAGGAAATTCATTTGGGATCGAGACTTGGTGTAATAGTAGTACTCCTTTAGGGTGTTCACCCCTCAATGTAATTCCGCCGAATGGCCAGTCAATTCGAAGAAATTAGCCTTCGAAATCCATGCTTAGCTTTTATACAATTAAATTTTAATTTCCCGCAACGAGTTCGTAGCCTGATCGGTAAATCGTCTGCTTACTAAGCGCGATGTCAGAGTTCAATTCCACATGTAATGAACTTTTTTTCTTCAATTCATTTAATTAATTTTTTAAATTAAATAAATTTGTTTGAAAAGAATTTATTAAATATTTTATAAAATTATAAAATAATAAAATTAATAATACACAAAAAAGACATATTTTTTATTATATTAATTATAATATAATTAGTTTAATAATAATAATATATTTTATAAATTATTTTATATAATATTTTATTTATAGCATATTGTATTTCACATTATAACACTATTTGTAACTAATTTTTATGTAAAATATCATTTAATATTTATTATATATTTTATTATAAATATAACTTATTAATGTAAAATGTATTTATAAAGTCTAATATAATGATTTATATATAATTACAGTAATTTTTTTACTTTATAAAGTGCAAAATAATAGCATAAAATATCATTTAATATTTACTAAACCTTTCATAAATAAATTTATTTAATTTAAAAAAATAATTAAATGACTTGAATGAATTATTAAATTTAATGCCTAACCAATTTTCTATCCATCTTCCCCTAACCCCATTATTTACATGTTAAGATAGCCTCGTTTAGCGCTGTTTCGCATTACGCTCTACTTTGATGGAACGTATCCCCCGCGTTAAGCGTAGTCTTACTGTATATACATTGCTCGCCACACAAAAGGTAACACCAAAAAGGACCAGAGATATCATAGCGAAATATATTTGGCAGATAATATGTTGTACAAAGATCAAACGATTGAAGTTACAGCCTTTTGGGACGTATGGATGAAGATAAAATCAGTAGTTAGTGTAGCCGCCATTGTTGGCTATAATCGTTGCCACACGCATCAGCAAGGAATCAAAGAGGCTTTGGGAGTATCCTTGGGGTACAGCATTCCCTGCGGCTTCCACATATTGCCAAGGTTGATCTAGTGTAGCAGTGGTTGGTGCATCCTGGACCAGTCGTTGTGCAAGCATGGACCATACCTTTTTCGATTGGTGATAGATCGGGAGAACAAGCAGTTCAAGGAAGCAATTCAATTTGAGGAGTAAAGAGGAACACTTGAACATTACGTAACTCGTGTGGTCGCGCATTATCCTGTCGGAATATGGCGAATGGACAGCGCTAAATGTAAGGGAGGACCACGGGCTCCAACACCTTAGAAATGTAGAGCTGGATGTTAAGTGTACCGGCAATGCGTACTAGAGGGGTGTGGCAATGAAATCCAATACACCTCAAACCATGTTACAGAATGTAGGACCAGTGTGGCGATGCATAACACAATAGTTCAGCAGCCTCTTACCACTGTAACGTCGTCAGTTGTTAGTACACAAGAAAATTTGTTACAGCCTCATCTTAATATTTTAAATAGTATTTAATTGCTTCATTTGTTATTAAAATGTTCATTAAATAGGCCAAAGCGGGCGGACAGTTTTTTTCACTCGAGGTCAATCCTTATTCCGCAAGGCACTCGACAATCCCTTGCTTTTCCGGGCTCCTCTCTAGTTTTCTCCATGGTTCTCGGTTTCCATTCCGCGCTCCGTCCGTCTCACTCCAGGGCTCTATCCAAGTTTTTTTCCGTCCGTTTTCCTTCCTCTTCGTCCAACGTTCCAGTCTTTTCCAAGTCTCCTTCTTCTCCGTTTCTTCCAAAATTCACCCCTTTTAAACACCAGGGGCGGGTCCACCACACGCCCCTCGTTTTCCTCATTGGCAGGTTAAAAAAGAAAAAGGTCTGCCTTCGTCTTCCTCATTGGCAGGTCAAAGAAAAGGTCTGCCCTCGTCCCCGGGCCACCTTCGTCTCCCATTTGCGCGGCAAACACAAACACATTCCCCGTCCGTCTGGAATCCAAGGGCGCCATAACTCTCATCTATTCATCTCACACCTGGGCCTCACAGCCCCACTCTCTATGCACTGACGTGCATACAGGCCTCGCCTATGCAAGACTTTCATACAGGAATGCCTATTGTCACCGGCATTCTTCAGCCATTGTAAATTCCAGACCAGATATCTGCACTTGTCCGAGGCCAGACAACAAACAATGACCCCATGGCCACCTGCACTTGTCACCCAACAGCTGTTTGGGGATGAATAGATATAGTGACTTCAGAAGAATAGACAGGGTGGGGTTCACTCCAATCGAAGACGTTACACCACTGTGTCTCCAAACTCGAATCCGACCATCGTAGGGTTGCAGTCAGAAGCGGGTTTCATCAGTAAATACAATGCCATTCCATTCTGTTGTCCATGTCCTCCATTCATCTCCCCATTGGCGGTGGAAATGCCTGTGGTTTCCAGTCAAAGGTAAACGAAGCAATGGACACCTTGCGGACATTCCATTCTGCTGGAAATGGCGTTGAATGGTACGAGCGGACACCGAATGATACGTAACAGACTGAATCTGTTGCGCTATGGTTCGTGATGTGGCTGCGCAATCCATCAATGCTATGCTCACAAACCGCCTGTCATCACGGCAGTGACGCAACGGACGTAGATGCGATTGACCCCGTCAGTCTGCCGTTTTTCTTGCATCTAGCGATGACAGATCCGCATCACAGTTGCTTGCCTTAGTCCAATATGTTGATTGATTTCTTTGAAAGATAATCCATAATTTCTATACGCTACCATTTTTTCTAGGTTGAATCCAGAAACTTGGACAAGACGCTCGATGTCTTCCACAAGGCATAGGTAAACAGCTCTCTCTCTCACTCACACACATAGAGAGAGAGAGAGAAACATACAGAGAGAGAGAGAGAAACACACACACACACACACTCGCCATACTGCAAATCGCCAATCTGTTCTTCCCTTGTATAGCGCTTGTAGGTGGCGCTACGGTCACCCGTGATTTTCGTCTGTGCTATAATGCTAATGACTTGCATATTTCATCATCGCCAACGCATGATGTAAATTTCACATGGTTTGCATGTTTCATTCAGAGTGTTGCATTTTGTATGACCAGCAGTCTAAATCATAGTTGAAAAAAAGGGATTCTTTTCTTATCTATAACGTACATGTAATCCCCCTTCGGAAGTCGACTTACGCAAAACCCGTTCAGAGTGGATCTTTACTCAACTGAAGAAACACGTTAGCAAAGTTTCAAGCCAGAAAGTCTACTAGCTCAAAAACAGGAAATTTTTATCTGTAACTCCTTCAAAACACCCCACAAACCCCTTCAAGAGTCGATTTCAACAAAATACATTCTTCGAGGATCTCTACTCAACGCAAAGCGTTTTCCAAATTTCACGTCTGTGAGTGTAATAGTTAAGAAACGGGAATTGTTGTTACAACATCCCCTTAAACTTCCTCCACTCCTTTTTAGTCGATTTTCGCAAACCCGTTCTTAGTGGATCTCTACTCAACAAAAGTAGCATGGCTATCTTATTTCAAGTCTGTAGGTACAATAGTTCAAAAGATTTCGAGATAAGTGAGCCACCTTTCTCTTATATATAAACACATATATAGATTAGACATTGATAATAATAAGAAACTGACTGACTTACTTTCACTGAACTAACTCTTGAAGATGACGAACAGCAACAGCCCATCTTGAGACAATTTCAAATCCTTTTTTCCCTATCCAACCTCATAAACTCTTCGACGTAATTCAAAACACTTATCTTTATATTAACTACATCATCCCTTATTTGTTAGAAGTTTTTTAAATCTGAAAAAAAAATATTGGGAGTCAAGCGAAAGCATAAAGATAATAGAGATGATGAAGACTTAATAAAAGCATAATTATTAAGAAAAAAAAACACATTTAACTTTAAACATAAAAGGCCAGTGAATGTTAATAGATTTTTATTCTATCCTCATGATAAAATAAAAATCAATAGATTTTAACTGGTTATCTTCTTATGATCCATAAAACATGATATTTCCCTTTAAATGTTCTTAGTAAAAGCCCTATTTTATCAGTTACTTCCTTCCTTCACCACTTTGTTTTCAACACTGATGGAAACCTTTGACTGATATTTAGCAACTGATATGATTTTAAAGTGTTATACATAAAATATGATCAATAGCAAAGTAACCAAGGTAGCAGCGACGCGCACTAAATTAAATGAATAAAAAAATGACGCATTCCTACTACAAATAATATATTAACCAAATTGCATTTTTTTAATTTTATAAAAACTATTAAAATTCAGATTCAAATATATACTAATAGTATTTAAGTC
The DNA here is from genome assembly GCA_019973955.1 of Trichonephila inaurata madagascariensis. Lineage (NCBI taxonomy): Eukaryota > Metazoa > Arthropoda > Arachnida > Araneae > Nephilidae > Trichonephila > Trichonephila inaurata. Next base: position 40,423 of record BMAV01009381.1, read on the forward strand.
TTTCATTCCGAATGCTTTGTGATGTAATTCAAAACACATAAAATATTATAAATACCATAGACATTTCCCTTTTTTCTCGTTTTAAAGTGTGAAAAAATAACATATTTTGCTAATAAATACCAATGCTTTAATGGAAAGGTAATATCTTAAAATAAAAAATATTGTTCATATTCCATATTCAGTTATTCTTTTCTATTTTATTAAGTTATACTTGATTTTAATTTTTCATATTAACTTTCCAATTAACCTTTCAATACCAACACACACACACTACAGTGTGATTTTTTCTAAATTGACACTATTCTGAGCCAGTTATACCTTGATCTAGCAAACGCACTACGTTTGGAGACTAATAACGACATGAAAAATAACATTCCGTTAAAAAAAAAGTTCCAAAATTCGTTGATAGGGGTATTTTTGGCATTGTTGTAGCCTACCAAACCGAGAATCACCACAAAATTCAGGCATCCAAATTTATGCTTTTACATGTGACAATCACGCCTGTAATTTGGGCTATAAAAACATTTAGACAGCTACAGAAAAAGTATTCTCAGCTGAAGTGAGCCAACTCAAGTGAAATTGCAACTCACTTTACTAGAACACGCATTATTAGAAAGCTATATTATCTTAATCTTCCAAAGCTGTGCGTGAGATCAGAAACCAAAAAAAAGCTACTGGGACGTTTGAGATAAATAACGGTAGCGTGATATTGATTAATTTAAATATTTAGTTTATTTACGTCACATCTATTACTTATACATTTAAGTTATTGAACTTATTAAAGAGATTATTAGAGTTCAAATGATGTGGTATGACGGAGGGGGGTCATTGGGGTCCGCTCTCAACGAAAGTTTTCAGACCATCTCTCGTTTTCTCTCTCTCCCCTCTCTAGCTTCGGGGATGACAGAGGCCGGCGTTTTTAGCTTCCAGTTACATTCAGCTAGTGGCAGCAAGAGGTCCCTCGTGGTGTCAAAGGTTGCCGGGGAGATTCAAGACAAGACCGTGCAATAATTTTAACGTTGCAGGTGCCAATGCACGTGTAGAGATCCACAATGAAGCAGATTCACAGTTGTGTGGCGGGAATAGTTATAGTCGGTGTGAATCATTACACTACGTAAAGGGTTTTACGGCTTAATGCTTTGAAAGGAATTATTAAGAAGTTCGAAGAAACAGAGTCAATGACAATTCACCAAGGCAGAGGACGTAAACCTGTGTCAGAAGTAATGATAACAAATATTGCAACTGTATTCTTCGACGCATCACAGGGAACCATTGTTGGAACACAAGTCACAGACAGTGTGCAATATTCCTTGAGGCATGCTGCGTACGGCCGTAGGAAATATACAGAGAACATACGTTGCAATCTCTGGAAACAGTGTGACGTACAGGAACGAGTTAGACTAGAGATAAATATATTTAAGCTTTAATTTTTACAAGAACCGACCTGCAATCTTACATCCTCGCCTTCTCTATCATAACCTGAGCTTCTCTCAAATAGGTTCGCTTCTCAGCTAGCTATCTGAATCTAACATGGTTCGAATCAGGAGTTCGAAATGTGCATGCGCTTGAAGTATATATCTAGGAACGTAAGAAAAATGGGTTTTTGGAAGCCTTTTCTGCCCTCTGCAATCCAAAGGAGTTTTTAATGGTTATTTCGTCCCTGACGAAGTCAATTGGGTTTTCATAGTAATAATGTTCGCTAAAACGGTGATCATGCTAAAAGTGATCGAATTCTTGGCCGGGGAAGTGAAAGTGTGAACACTGTTATTTCGCATGTGTTATTTTTTTCTTTTTTCGTAACACTTTTTGCTTTGTACAGTGCCATACATACCCCTATCGGCGATTTTGGAACTAATTTCTTTTTTCACGGAATTCTACTTCTCATATCATTATTCGTCTCCATATCAAGTTAAATGACATTTCTTTTGCTAGATTGATCTACATGTGGCTCTGAATAATGTCAGTTTTAAAAGAAAATAACCCTCTGTATTACATTTTTAAATCTGTGAAATTAATAAAGCTCCAGAGAAATTAATTACTTCCTATACCTTAGTTACACAAGTATTTATGAAACATTGCAAATGATATAAACCAGCTTCACTATTCTTTCGCCTTTCGTGATGAACGTAATTTTTCGCTTTTTCTCGTAAACGATTCTCTTAAAATTTGTTAGATCAGAGAACAATGGCGTGCGATCCAACTGTTGCGTGCTTCACGGCTTCTTTTAGCATTATAGTTCTTTTCACCTTTTTTTTCATCTCCAGTTTAGGATGGATAATTTTGTTTACTCGAATCTGTGTACCGTTTGATATGTTACCATAGGGACTATTGCCATGTTCAGGTTTATTTTTTGAACAATGTAAACTCTGTGTGTGTATAGTGGAAATGTATACTAACATGATCTTGTGAAGGTTAGAAAAAAATTATCTGTTTATTTGAACTTTAACTTAGACACGTTTTTCTGATGTAATCGTTAGCTCATGTACAGGGAGAACCATAAATACAAAATTTACATTTAGACAGTGAAAAATTACACGTCTGTCTCAAAATGGTTTATTTATTTAATAAAAGTAGTATAATAGATCAAACTATGAACTTGAAATATTTTAAAATTTGAGTTTGATTTAATCTATTAAAACATTTTTTTGGAAGATTAAATTTATATTTTCGTATAAATATTCTACTATTTAAATTTATTAACATATTAACAGTATAATTTGTGTAAAAATGTAATTGTGTAGTTCGAATTTGTTTTCGTGGGTTTGTAGTTCGATTGGTGATCTGCATTATGTTAACCCTTTATCTACCACATTATGATTTACTGCAGTTTTTTTCATGCAATATTTTTTTTGAATCACTACGTTGAAAGTTAAGGGATATACATAAACAAAATAATCAACTTTGGGAAATTTTATCCGTTAGAGCTAATTAAAAAAATTAAAGATATTCAACTGTAAAATTAATTATACACTTTATTCACTTAAAATAAATAGTCAAATCGTTTCTAAGCTATTCCTTAACATACAAAAAATAAAAAAAAAATAAATGAGACATCTACTTTTTGACATTAACTATTTTTTTGGAACAAAAATAACAATCTTCACAATCCATTGAAAATGCCGTCAGCTTAAAATGCCATTTCTGCTATAAAACTCTTCATCTTCCCTGGTAAAATGCTCATCCTAGAACCCGCGCGTGCTGCCATATATCTTAGAAGAGTGAATTTAAAAGAATATTCCTGCTAAGTATCGTCAGAGTATTCGTAAAAATGGTTATTCTATATAATTTTAAAGTGATTGGTACCGTCGGTAGATAAAGGGTTAAAGTAAAGTTTGTAAAATAAAATATGAGTTGAAATGAAAGTTGACATTGCAACTTTTCTCTGTTTTGAAGAAAATTGCGATATATGTATAAATATATATACGAGTTTAATATAACAAATCATTTCATTAAGAAAACATACATTTGTTAATACGTTTTATTCTACACTCAGGTCCATAAGTTAAGGATAATTCAGAATCACACGGAAATTGAACTCTAGACTAAAAATTTCACTTGTAGAATTATCACACATATTTTCAACAATAATAAGCAAATTACAGGAAACCACCAGATAACACCTATAGTATGTCACAATGACAAAAGTGTAAAACAGGAGTATATAAGAAATGGGGGTAAGGAAGTAAAATTGTTCACAAGCGTTTTATAAGCCACTCAGTGACATAACCGAATAGCTATGACACAGAAGAAGCATGAAGATGTTTTTTTACGTTGTAAAATTACCGGCAGCATGAAATATAGCCTACTCAGATGGAAGTATCATAGGTACTTGAAATTACCCAAAGTGTCATCGCTAGGCTTTATGGTAACGATTCCAAGATGACGGAAATGTCAGTATACGTTACAATACAGATCGTCCGCGAGTTACAACGCCGAATGAAGACGATGTTAGGCAATAACTTCAAAAAGTAGACGGAGTAGAGCATCTGACCTATCTCGTCCGCTATCTGCAGCCACAGGTAAGACAGTTCTAAAACAAACCGCAGACAGACATTTGGGACATATTGGTTTATATGCTCGCAGGCTTCTCAAATGTGTTCCGCTCACGGCAACACCTCACTGTCTCCAATGGTTAAGCATGGATTAGAGAACATGCAATGTATGTGTGTTACAGACATCATCACAGTGGTCTTCTGTGATATTTTCTGACACGTCTAGGTTTAGCTTGAAGTCTAATTCCCTTCAGACTTTTATATGGAGAGCTCCAGGTCCTCGTCGCCTATAAGGCCTCACCTCATTGAACTACACGGTCACGGTGGAATAAGATTGCTCGTTTGGGGGAATTTTGCTGGGTTCCAGAATAGAATTCTGCATATTCAAATCGGAACCATGATATGCCAAATTTATAAGGAGGTTCAATTATTTTTGTAGGACTTCCACTGATTTACTTCAATTGCTGCGTCAGCTTAGTGGTAATGGTCACGAACTCGCGGCCAGAGTGTTGTGGGTTCGAGGCCGGTGCCATTGAAGACCCGCCGTGTAGATGAGAGGAGTTAGGAAAGAAGGGTGCCAGCTTAGGTGTCATACTCATCCCTTGACCGAGATTCGAAATTAAGAGGTCCGTCACCAATAGCCCTAGTGTTGCTTTTTTGAGGGACTTTAATATAACTCTCACTCTCTGAATTATTGTAAAATAATATATATATGTAAGGATAATTAATTTAGATTTAAAATTAAATTCCCTATATAGCACTTAACTTTTATTTTTCATTACATCTTCAAGTATTAAATAAATCACCCAATTATTTCTCCGAGACATATGGCCTAACCACTAAACATTTCTGATCCCAGATCATTACATTTAATAGCTCTATACGTCAGTATTAACTTTCAAGTACGTATCATAAAATACGAGATACTTCACACAGCTGGCGTAAGTGGTAAAACACTTAGATTTCACTGTGGCGTTCTTTTTTCTCTCTGCCTCTTAGTGTCATATGATGTCGAGAATTCATTGAATAAAGTTCCTTTTTAAACTTAACGTCTGATTCTGGCTCGAAACATGTGAAGTGAAGTATCTCGAGTGAAGTATCTCGTATTTTATGATATGTACTTGAAAGTTAATGCTGACATATAGAGCTATTAAATGTAAGGATCTGGGATCAGAAATGTTTAGTGGTTAGGCCATATGTTTCGGAGAAATAATTGGGTGATTAATTTAATACTTGAAGATATAATGAAAAATAAAAGTTAAGTGCTATA
>BMAV01009381.1:46429-58192 GCA_019973955.1 Trichonephila inaurata madagascariensis
CCAGTGAAGTCTGACGTCATCAAAAAGGCCGGGAGGGATGCGGATATCATTTACTACAATCATTTGTGTGTCTTTCCGGTCAACGACTTTTGCTTTTCATCCCCTTCTCCTCTCCGAAAAAGGGAAAAAAAATTGAATTTTTCCAAGAGAATATCCATTAAATTATACTTTTCAATTCTGGAAAAGTCACTTTTTTATCGGTTTGGAATTAAATTCATTTTTGTATCAAAAATTGTTTTACCAAAAAAAAAAAGTCAGCTACGCAGTTAATAATTTTCGTCTTTCGATGTTCAAATGTAACAATAAGCTTAAAAATTAATATCAATATTTTTAGCATTTTTCTGCAATGCCTCATACATTTAGTTGTAAGTCTAAATTCTTCTTTATTTCTTTTTTTATCTTAGTTATAATATTAGATTATTCTTGATAAGATATTTTATAATATTATTTTCAAATCAAATTTTTCTCTTATATTATTTAATTTTATAAACCCAGTGGCGCACACAAGGGGGGTCCAGACCCTCCTCCCCCAAACCCCTTGATTTTTTTCCGATTGATTACAATTTTGAGTACATAGTACGAAAAATTTAAGTATGTGTTATTAATGATTAATTTTATTAATTAATGTTAATTATTTATTCAATAATTAATTTTTTACTGTGCTTTGCTCCCGAAAATCGACAAAATCAAAAGGAGCATGATACAAGAATAGTGAACTTTCGACCCCCCCCCCAAAAATTCCCCTGTGTGCGCTACTGTTCAAACCTAATCCTAGTATTAGATTTCAAAAAGTAAGACCTTATTTAATTTTTAATTCCTAAGCAAAATCGCAATTCTGTCTTCTTTTATTACTTTCATATTTTTATACAAAACTGAGTGTTTTTTATTTATATTAATGAATTGATATCAAATATATTTAATGATTGTGAGCGTAATCAAAGAAAAATCAATATAATATTATTTTTGACCAAACTATCAAAAATGTACCACCGTGATCCTGTGTGGTTTATCCTTTTTATTTTAATACTTCCTTATTAACTATTCAAATGTATAGCTTGCATGTGAGGTGGGATCTAAAAAATTCGGGAGCTTGGAGTGCTATTCTTAAATTTTTTTAAAAATAACAATGCCCAACCCCCTTCAAAATAATTCTTTTAGATGACATATTTTAATCAGCGCTCGTGCTATTTCTGGAAACACTGCAGGAAGCCACTTCTTGCAACCATCAACAAGACCTCCTACGATACTGTTTTTACCTCATCTGATGTTTCATTAATGGAAATAAATAAGAATCTCACGTGGTACGATATATTAAGCTCCAGTAATTCTCGGGATGAGGAAGCATTTCAGTTTTAGCTTTGATGAAAAACTGAAACTGAAATGCTCAATCGAAACCGAATGTGTGACCAATTTGCAAACGTTTTGTCATGTGAAGAAATTATTACAGTTCACTTTTCCCCATCTAAGACCGTTTTCAAAGAAACTGATTGATTGAATATTAACGTCGCACTGTTCAGCTACACGAGGGCTTTTGACAACGGACCACGTAATTTTAAACCATGGTCAAGTGACGTGGACGATACCTGAGCTGGCACCCCCCTCTCCTAACTACCACACCAACGGGAGGACGTTTCAGCTCTCGACAGATTTAACGTGCATCGCTGCCCTACATGGGGCAGTCTTTAGTGATACTGGGCTCGAACTCGTGACAATTGAAGCCACGATCCGACACCTATACCACTCGGCTACCGCGGCCACCCGTTTTCAAAGAAAGGAGTCTCAAATAACGTAAGTCGTGTTCTCTGTTCTGCTCTCTGGAATAAATTCTGAATAATAAAAAAATGAGATTAAAATGAGAATGAGAACATAAAAAAGAAATCTTCATCATAACTTTCCCTTTGCTACGGATTCTCGTTTTTTGTTTTTGTTTTTTGTTTTTTTTAAATCGACGATGCCACTTGTACACACTTTCCATTTCAACATTGAACAATAATTCCCATACACCTTCTTTAGCGCGTGCCTAAAATAAGATCTCTGCACATGTTTTACTTTAACGATGACAAAATTTAATGTTATAAGGCTGTTATTAAAGTTTCGTGTTTCTTTTTCTAAATTTTTTTTAACGCGTTACAGAATAAATATAACAAACCTAAGAACAAAATATTTGCGAGCGCAGTTGAATCACACACAGGTGACAAGAGCAAAATTATCCTAAATACAGATGGGAGTGTAATTTTAATTACAGGCTTTTTTTTTTAATCATGGGTAATCACAGCCTCTGCGCTTCTAGGTGCTTTTTTAAAGTCAGGAAAAAAATTTGCTTTAATTTCTATTGCATGGACAAGTGCTTCTCTCTGTTTTGCACAAGTGGATGTGGTAGCCTAGTGGTTATGGCCACAAACTTGTGTCCGGAATACCGTGGATTCGAGTCCTGCTGCCACTGTAGACCCGCCGAGTAGAAGGGGCTGATGCACGTTAAATCTCTCAAGGCTCAATGTTCTCCCGTTGGTGTGGTGTTGTAGTTAGCAGAGGGGGCGCCTGTCCAGGTATCGTCCTCTTCAGTTGACGAGGTTCAAAAGCACGAGGTTCATTGCCAATAAGCGTCGTGTTTTTTTAATGGTGTAACGTTAATATGACTCTCTTCTACACCAATAAACGCACGACCGATGAGCATCTAGGCATATTACTTTTGAAATAATTTTTATATTATTATACTATTACAAAAACTACTGTCGATTAAGCTAACTCAAGACGAGAGAGAGAGGAAATCAGTATTAATTCTAAAAAAAAAACCAAATAACAAATTCAGTAATTAAAAAAATTTCCAAGAGCTTTTAAAGTTACACTTTGATCTTGTGGGCATCGACCAGTTTGCTTAAGTGCATATGCAAGAAAAGAACTCTTAAAATAATAAAATAAAAATTACTAGAAACTCAAAAGAAATACTTGTTTAAATTAGAGTTAAAGAGAACTTTACACACAATAAAAATATTTTTTTTTTAAAAAAAAATGAAGCAAAAAAAAAAAAAAAAAAAAAAAAAAACTCTGAAATTACAGAAAATAATTTGATTTTGGTATAAAATAGCATGATTAATAGTGTAAATTAAATATTTTGGAAAAAGTTTCTTAAGCAATTATTACAATGTAACTATTTTCTTAAAGTATGGTTATTGAAAGAAAACATTTTTTACATTTAATGCTGTCTTGGGTTTAACACATTAAATGATATCAACAAAGGATTTTTTTTTACTTTTATTTTTAGGCTACACACAAGAACCCTACAAATTTCAGAATTACCGTATATTTTTCTTTTTTTGCATTTTCTATGGCACATATCAATGGGAAACTTGTCACCAAATTTTCAGATCTGTTAATAAAATAGTTTTTAGGATATTTGAAGTTTTTTGAGCCTATATATAATTTTGGTTTATTTTCCATTTTAAAGCATTTTTACACTCTTAAAAATTGAATTAATTAAAAATATTTATGAGCACAATCAACTCTCTTACTGTGTGAAATGTTTATTAATTCCAATTTTCGGAACTAAAATCTTTTCTGCTTGATTATGTTTTGAGTTTTTAGAGTTATAATTAATTAATTACATTTGATTTCAAGGCTAATTTTTGCTTTGAAAAATAGTTTATATAACTTAGAAAAGCTTTATCATAAATTTTTTCCCTTTGAGTAAATGCCATAGCCAAAACTTTCTAAGATTGCTGTGAGAAACAATATTCCGAAGAGACACTACTACACTACTGAAAATGATGCATCTAAAAATCAGTCCCCAGCTGATACTGCAATTAGACTTCCGAATAGAAGAATTCTAAATTCAAGTATTGCAGATAAAACTGAATATTTATATATATTTGATGTAATAAACTACATTATACTAAACATATCGTATTACTATATCTTAGTATTTTAAAGTCATACAACAAGAGCTAAAATTTCGTAACCTGACCCGATTTAAAACTGAAAAAAATTAAATTTTATGAGCAAACCTGGCTATTGTTAGCTGAAGTTAGTATCATAATTATTTTGTGCATAAATGCTTTGTGTTTGAAAACTTTTGTGAAAACATTAGGTTAAGATTAAGCTGAATAAACTGTCGTCGTAACAAATGCAATCAATGTTATGCAAAAATATATTTTGAATTGAAAAACTTTTTTCAGTCATATTTAATTATAAAATAGTGTTTTAATGTAGAACATACATTAGAAAACAACATATTAAAAATTTAGAGCTTTAAGGGCATTAAAAGTTTCTGTTTTATGCCTTTACAAACATTAAATGCGTTTTTCTCAGACTTTCAATTTTGGATGAATAAGTGTTTCTAATTCCTAAGGCCTTTCTTCTGTTCAAGATAGAGCCTTGAATTTTTTTTGTATGTATTTCAAACATATGTTTTATGAAAGTTAGTATGGATTTTGGTCTCAGATCTCTAGTTCTTTTTTTTTAAATGCATAAGTTAATATTTAAAAAATTTTCGTGTTTTTTCCAGGTTTAGCTTGAAAAATGATTAAAAATTAACAAGGGAATAGAGATTTTCAAATTCATACTAACTTCTGTTCGCAATAATCTGAAAAACATAAATAACTTAAAATGACTAAAAAATTTTTTTTAAATATGAGCATTTTATAAAAGTTTGAAAAAACTTCCAAAATTCTTAATTTTTTAAAATTGTAAAATAACAGCTGGTCAAACTGACTTTTTACTATCATAATCAACTTAATAATATAATCTGAATATAGAACAAAAATTATTTTTACTGTTACTATCTCTGAAAATTTTTTTTGAGAAAAAGGGTACTGTGTAGCCTTTATACTAGATGAGAAAAAATCTCTATTTGCATAACTCAGATCTTTTTCATCCATTTTAATAGTGAACACGTTTACTTTGCGAAATGAAGTATCCAAAATCGGGTTAAATATTTTCATAAAAAGAGAAAAAAAACAATACAGTCCAATGATAATGCATGAATTGTAGATCCATTATTGAATTTATGATATTATATACTAAATTTAGGATATTATATATTAAAGAACACACACACACATACACAGAAGTCTCTCAGTAGAAATTTTTAAAAATATTTTTTTTTTACCTTTAAGTAGGATAGGAATTCTTTCTTTAAATTCTCAATATATCAGCATTTGAACTTGTTACAGCAGGTAAGAACTTAAAGAAAAATATGACAGTAACATATACAGCAACGGCAAAAAAAAAAAAAAAAAAACCGTTTTAAAAATAGAGCTTAGAAATTGGAACCTGTGTAAGAGTTACTCATTCCCTCTACAAAAATAAAGAAAAATATTTTATTGATTATCTAATCACGTGATCTAAAAATAGCGAGTTGCGAAATGTTGAGGGTGCTATACATATGGTATTTTTCCTTATTGTTTGCTTATTAGCAATGCATATCCAAATCAGACTTTAAGTTTATTAATATAGTACTCTGAAATAAAAAATAAAACGAGAGTATTAAAACTACAAAGAATAGAGCTTATACTTTATCGAATGTTTAATGTAGTTTTTTCTACAATTTATTGATATTAAAGATTTTAATAAATGAACACATTGTAGATTTTATTACATTTTAGTGCAATATTGCATTTGATAAACCACAAATTGCTTGAAAATTTCATTTTTCAAATAATTATTTTAATTATCTATTTCTTGTATTGTAAATGTTGTGTATGTGTGAACTTACGTGAACTCTTAAAATCAGAATTAACGAAATATTATTAGGGCTCATTTTCTCATGAGATAATAGAAGTAAGTTATTATAAGCTGTGCTATAAATAATTTTATCAAATATTTATAAAAACAAAATTCGTAATAAAAAATATCTTTGTTTATTCCGCTGTTTAAACTAAACGAAGGCTTTGATTTTTTTAAAAAATATATAATGTATTAATATTGAATATTTAGCTGAAAGTTTTTCTGTTATTTTTTGCTGAAAAAATCGCTCTTATAAATGTTGATTGTTCATAGAAAAATCTTGCTGTTTGCTAAGATAATTAGTATCCTGATGTTGCGCATGGTATAGAACTTCGAAGTTTGAAAAATCAGTTCAATATTCGTATTGTAATTACTTTTAATTACCATTCTCAGAAAGTGCAATTTTATTTTTTATAAAAATTTAAGCATTTTATAAGAATATAATGAAAACTTAATTTAAAACATATCAATTGAGAGAGAGATTTCGTTTTTATTTGTAACATAGATTAGATTTTGAGGAATTCATGCTTGGTTCCCATATGAAGCCCATTCTATCATACATACAAAATTGCATTATAATTTAGCTCCATTTTCTTTTGATAATGTTTAAGTTTATTAAAAAAAAGTTGCAAACGTTTAAAAGATAACAATTGGGTGTGTCTGAATGTTCCGTTAACCCTCTTTGCTAAAACGCTCTAATTCCACGATATTCTTCTGCAAGGAGCATTTTAATTAAATAGATTTTCCTTTCTGCATGAATTCAGCCCCACATACATTTTCTCAATACGTGATTGAAATTTATTTTGCAAGAAACAGTTATTTTAACACTTTTGTTGCAGCTTTTCTGTCATTATGCCAATTAATAAAATTTTTCCGCAATATAAAGAAACCTAAAAATTAGTGTGAATTGAATATATTTAAGAATGCTTAATAGAGTTACTTTAAACATTTACAAACCTTATGTAGTATTTCATTTATGAATTTATCGTTCATCAAAACATTAGTTACATGAATTCTCAAAATTCTTGCTTTTATGTAACGAATCCGTTAAATAACGATGTAGAAAAATTATGGTAAACTTGTTGAATACTCTGTTAAATATTAGAAAATTGTCTTTAATACACACACTTGTTATTTTGGTAATTGACTGTCATTAATAGCATCAATAAAATCGAACTAACCTTCTAACAAACTACATATTTAAGCATAACCATACGTTCCGTTTTCAAGCAGCGTAAAATCCGGCGTATAACGCGTACCGTCGTATAACGCTCACTTATATTTTCAAGCTGCATTTTTTAATTTTGATAAATATTCACCGAATAACGCGCACACCCTTTTTTATGAAGAAACCTGAAATGCACGTATGTAGTGCTCTTATGTTTTGAAGTGATTTATTCGAGATACTATCCAAGGCATTTGAAAAAGTAGTATACTTTTTGAATTCAACCCTTTAAGTTCATAAAGAGTGTCATATCTTTAAAACAAACAGTACTTCGATATATGTAGAAATCGAAGTTTTTTTATGTTTATATCTTTTTTTTTATTTTTATATATATAACGCTCTCATTTTTATACCCGGCGTATAACGTGCACACCCGTAAATTTCGATCGTGTTTTTGGTGTTAAAAGTGCGCGTTATACGCCGGATTTTACGGTAATCTTGTCCATAAGCGCAGACACAAAAATTCTCTACCTCTAAAAATCTGAAAAACAGAATCTACAGTAAAAATGTTTTTTTAAAAAAACAAGAAAAATAAAATATCTAATGGCTGTGTGCAGAAATAAGGCAATGACGATATGGTACAATGCATGTCTCATTCGTAAAAGCCAGTCAGAAGTACATTAGTTAATTTTAGAAATAAAAAAAAGGAAATTTTAAGAAATATTCTTCAATGAATATACAGGATGAGCCATAAATCTTGCCTTGATTACAAATATTTATTATGCTCAAACTATTATAATTAGACATTGTAAGACTGTTAATCAAAGAATTTCTACGCCGGTTAGCTCAAATCGTCTTTTATTCCTGGTTTCCAAATTCAAACTCATCAACATTCAAATATATCACAGTTACAATCATATCAAAACAGTTAATAGTATAAAAACAACGAGTGCCTTGAGCAAGTAGACATTGGCATCCACTTTCCTCTCCGAGATAGCAAGCCGACTGGTTACGTAAGTATTCACTCGGCGAAAAAAGTGCGTACTATTGTCCATCTTTTACCATTCTCGTTATAACATATGTTTGAATATATTATAAGTACTACTATGATTTTTTTTTAAGAAACCAATTACTTCAGTAAATTTCAAAGTGTGGCTCCTTTGGTAGCTCGGAGAATGTCTAAGGTGCATTCCAGTTCCCGCTAAGAGGATTCTTTAACATCTCTTGCGCTTTATAAGCATGCAACCTAAGCATTTTATGAAGAATTCTTACCAATTTTGTTCTCGATATTTGTGATCACTAGAAGTTCTACTGGTTCATTTAGCAGGACTCGGCTAAAACGATTGTCGAACTTACTCACATTATACCTTCCGCTTCTGGGATGGCCCTTAACGCTGTCATTTTCTTTAAATCACAGGTTCCCAAACATTTTTGTCTCATAGACCCCTTGCCATGTTTTTTGGTTTCGGGTAAGCCCCTGCTTACCTAATATTGAATTTTTACAAATTTATCAACTTAAAAGTCTTTTTGACAGCATGTACTACTACTTACCTTGAAAGAATTAAATTTCTAACTGTGTAGTAAAGTATAACGTTTAAAACTTAAGAAGAAAATAACTGAACAACAAACAAATGCTTTTAATGAGAGGTATGAATCTAGTGCTTCAAAAACAAATTTTCAACAATTTCAACAATTTTCATATCAATTTAATCGTGTTTAACCCCAAATATCCTTTATTTCTCCATTGACCCCATTTACACTTCATGGACCCCCAAATTATTTTTTCGCTGGCGTGGACCCCTTGCAAGTCGTCATGGACCCCTGGAGGTCTATATAGACTACTTTGGGAATCACTGTTTTAAACACTTCATATCATCGCTTTAGTGATTTTGTATCAATAGCTTTTTGTGCTTCCATAACAGTGTTGAAATTTACACTGAACATGAATTGGTGAAATCTTTGTGTGAAACCAAAGCATTCATTGGGCTTTCACTTGAATCGATGCCATTTTGGCAAAAAATTATGCCACTTACAAATGCTCCCCTGAGTCACTTTTGAAGGACATTCGCGTCACACATCTGCTGCACACACACACTCAAAAACTGACCTATCCAATGGTACAAAATTACATTTATGTTAAATGATTATTCCGTAATAATTTTTTATATTCAGGGAAAGACCTTTGGTTCTGGCTGTATTTCTTATTTGAAACCAACATCAATGAAATTTGCTCTTCAAAAAAATATTAGAAAACGTACATAATTTATATATATACTTTCACGCTTTCATACCTATTGCTTTCATCCATCATATGTGAAAACTATGCAGACACATGCGTTATCTTGAATGTACATATTATAATCTATAAATTAGCAAATATAATGCAAAAATGAAGTATCTCATTACTCATACTGTGTTCAAAATACCAAGGTTATGGTATCTGCTGCATTAAGTAAGATTCTGTGATACTTCTTATGCAATTAAATGCAGTTTTCTCAATGACCTTAAAAAATTTTAAAGCGAATCTTCTCATTTCTATATATATTGACTTATTTGCTTCTGGTTCAGAAGACAAAGCAGTCTCTAATTTTATTACAATCAACCTAACGCAATCCCATCCGGTAAAGTAGTTAGTGACGCTGACTACAGTGCTGTAGGATCTGGGTTTGAATCCCGGGCATGGGTGTTTATAAATATATAGTGCCTTCGTGGCATGAGGGTACTCTAAATAGCCGTCGAGCCGCCATTCCTCTCGTGTGGTTGGTGGAAGAGGAAGAGGCCTCTGACCACCTCCAGGTGTCCTCTCTCAAAATTGGGGAGGAAACGAGCCAAATCGTACTGTCACCTGTATGATGCTCAAAGCTACGGTTAACGATAGGCGTCACTTAGCCCTTTACCATGATGAATTTCATGGGCCTCGATCTGGCCTTTGTCGATCAGGTGGCATCAGTAACAACAGCAACGTGCCTCTTCTCTACAATAGGCCAAATTGAAATTTTAAATAAATTACATTCTCCATAAGAGAATATATCCGGCTTTAATCAAACTCTGTAAGCATGGATTATATCAGTGGTCTTCTCTCAAACTTTGTCAACTCACGGAGCCCCTAGAACTTGAAGGTGCTTCTGTGGAACCCCTAGAACTAGAAAGTATTTCCATGAAACCCCATTCCATACACATACTTCGAAGAACATATCTCACAAAATACTATTTAAAGTAGAGCAACAAGTTACAGGCATTTTATGTAAAAACAATTAAAAGAGTATTGCATTATTATTTTAAGAATTATAATCTAATTTTTTTTAAATATAATTTAATTATTACTTATATTACTTTGCGATCCAAGTGTCACCTATCCATGCATTACATTTAGTAACTGGGATATGTGTAGTTGCTTTTTTTCACACAAACTGTTGAAGTCTAGGTCTATATATCGAGATTAAATACAATCGCATTACTTATAGTTATGAGTTTAATTTGTTTTTATACTTTATTTTTGTAGCCACTTGCGTTGAGAAACATATTTCACTTAAACGCAACATTCTGAATGACATTAAAACGTTTATAGCTGTGAGAGAAACCCCGTGTATTTCCTATGAATTTGCAAGCTAAAATTTAGAGCCTTGTGGCGGGCTCACGCGTCTTTTCTTTAACATGTCCTTTGGGTACTTTTCGGGGCCAAGATTAATGACAACTCTTTTCCAACCAAAACCCAAGAAGTGAAACGTGAAGATGCAAATTAGATAGCTTTTAAATAACAGAAGTTTAAGTAAGTGAGATGGCAATTTGGGGAATGTTATGTGAGAGATTGATACAATTGTGAAAGGACGGCCAACGGAGATATATATTCCGAAGATAAAGCCATTAGGTCAAGGTACATACTATTGCACTCGCGTAAAGACGCCACTCCCTAGTATCGGAACTACGATTGGATTAAGGTAGGATTGACTATTTAATATTAGGACTTGTGTTATTATTGGAATAGAGATTAGGCGGGTTAGATATTGATAGTGGTCCGAGTAAGGTTAATTCGGTATTACTTGTATTGTGTGTTTGTTCATCGTGTAGATTCTCACATATATATTTATTATCTAATTTGTTAAAAGTTTTAAGTTCTAGTTCTTAATAAAGACATATTAAGAATATAAACATGTCTGTTCCTTTTGAAAATCATACACCTCTAGCTTACGCGGATAATCAAAGAAAAGGTCACCTCAGGGGGGCATTTTCACAACCTGTTCTTGTTAAATTTAGATTTTAACATCGAATCTATATAGAAATGTTGTTTCCTCTCCTTCATAATAGGTGTTTTTTCCTCAAATGCAAAAAGTACATCTTTCATTAGAAAACTATTTAATTTTGCAAGGCATTGCGCTAACTAATGATTATAAAAATATCTCGTGGAACCCGAGATAGTAAACAATATAATATTCATAATCTATTGTTCATAATCTAGTAAGAAGTATATATAAAAAGATTCAGCGCGCGTTTTAATATTCTTTTATTATATTATTATAAAATTTTAAAAAGTGTTACATAATAAAGTTTTTATATATAAATAAAAATTTCAGTTTTAATAAAATAGGACGCGAGCTTTAGATACTTGTAACTTTTCAAACTTCATAGAGAACGTGAATCCATTTTGCATATAGATTTATTTCTCGATTTTTTTATTGTGACTCGTGGAATACCTGGTTATGCCTTGTGGAATCCCAGGGTTCCGTGGAACACAGTTTGAAGACCACTGGATTATATAAAAGATTACCTGCTGCATATTTAGCTCCCCCCCCCATCCCCTTTACTACTCTGTTTCTATTTAATGCCCAACTGGACGGTACAGAAGTTAACATACAGCACCCCAAGATCTAGCTAACTGA
>BMAV01009381.1:63192-74304 GCA_019973955.1 Trichonephila inaurata madagascariensis
GACGGTACAGAAGTTAACATACAGCACCCCAAGATCTAGCTAACTGAAAGATGTCAAATGACATGCATTGATCTTACGTGACGTAAGACTCTGGTGTCATTACCTGACTCTATATATAAAAAAATATAAACTCAGAGCACCCGATACATTCTTCTAATTTATTTGGCTTCGATAAAAGTTATGACAATAATTTAAGTCTGGTTTTCGGGATCAATATCTGCGATGATTAATGCAATTTTATTGAAACAGCGTGTTACACTCTGTCACGATGTTTTGAAAATTATTGGACAAAAGCACCTCAAACTTTAATTTGTGAGATGGAATAATGATGTCTTCTGTCAATGGACATAAATTATTCGAATGGAATGTTTTATGTCTGTTGAACGTAATAACGAGTCAAAATTTAGGTACACAAATACAACTACTTTTTAATCTATAAGTAATATAAATATACAATAACTTCTAATTTATAATTAACAAAATGTTTTTGAAATTATATTTTCAATGACTTAAGGACAAATAAATAAAAATTATAACTACTGAACTGAACCAAACTGTCAATAAAATATGCAAATAATCAATTATGCAATTAATAAAAAGTATCTAGTTTGTATATATTTTTTTAAAATAGATTGAATCTTCTCGTAATGTAAAAAAAATTACACGAAAATATTGAAAATATAAAATTTCATTTAATATTCATCCAATAACTGATGATTCATACAGATTTTGGCTTTTTCTTTTCCTGTGTCGTATCAATAAGTAAAAGTATAAGTGTAAAGCTTCACGGAAGAAAGATTGAAAATTACATTATCTAAATTATTTTAATTGAAAAGACAATGCTACAATTAAATATAATTTTTAAAACTTGGTTACATGCGAGCAATTGTCCGCGATAGCATAAATCAATTTTTAATCAATTATGTAATTTGAAAATGAATTATTTTAATTGTAACTTGATATTGAAAGGATGAATAATTTAATTTGTATAAAACATATGAAATAATAATGATATTGATTTGATATTATTTTATCGGTTTTTATAAAAGAAAATTAAATCGAACGAGATATTTTATATCGATTTTGTTATTGATGTCAATGTAATTAAAAAGCGTGATATGTTTTCCTGAAATATAAACGTATATAACAATATGTAAAAATAATTATCTAAATATTGACAGTTAAAATTGTCCAGTATAATAATTTTGAGAATTGATTTACATATAGTTCCTTTAATATTTAGAACTTTCATTATAGTTTATTATGGTTTTTATATTCAAAAAGTCACTTTTTTGTTATCTTAGAACTCAGGCTTTTATTTATTCTCATACACGGTAATTTGTGTAAGGATGTATTTACAAAAGTTATACAAAAATTTTAAATTTCTAAAAGTGATATTTAAGGTATCCGACTACGTTTGGAACCGTGATTTTGCAAAAGCGTGTAAATAGATAATATTTATGATATTTAGCATAGATTAGACAATGTATATAAAATTGAGTTAAGAATAGTATTACAATAAAAAATTATTTAAGTACAATATTTTGACAAAAAATTAACTTAGAATAACCTTTTTTTTCCAAATGTTCTCCTTTTGTAAAAAATGCTTCTATTGTATTAATATTTTGCCTGTCTATAGCTCAGATCTCTGTACAGAGGCTCAACTTGAATTTTTGAAACGCATAACTCGGAAGTCGGTTTATCCATGTTTTACGAAAACAGAAGGGAGAAATTTTAAGAAAATACGCCGATAATTATTTCAAATGGTTGTAACTATGAAAACAATGTGAATTTTTCAAAATTCATAGTTGAGCCTCTGAACAGAGGTCTAAGCTATATACAGGCAAACTAATAATACAATAGAAGCAATTTTTACAAAAGGAGAACATTTGGAAAAAAGGTTATTCTAAGTTAATTTTTTGCCAAAATATTGTATTTAAATAATTTTTTTTGTCATTATGTCCTTAAAACAATTTTATACATGTATTATAATCTAAGTGACACTAAATATCATGAAAATTATCCATTTAAGAGCTTTTTTAAAATCATGGTTCCTAACGTAGTCGGATACCTTAAGTGTTTTCTATAATTTAAAACATACTACTCGCATATGCTTTGTAATGTATGTATTGGCTATTATACTGCACCATTTATTTGCTTTTAAATCTACTTTTTCATTTTCTTATGGTAAATATATACATAATTGCTATATTTGTAGCAATATTTTAACATTCAACTAGGAAAGAATCATTCATCAAAAAAAGTTTAGCTCATAAGTTTCATAATAATTTATGCATGCATTATCTATAATTAGTTTTTTTTTCTTAGAAAAATAAATTAAAGATAAAGTTTTTTTTCATTTAAAAAATTAATTACAATGCAAAACAGCAATTCTTTTTAATGAAAGATACTAGATCACAACTGCATAAAAAAAGCTTACAAGTACACTTGCAGTGATTCTAGTTTTCATTCACCAATAATTTACCCCCTCCCCCCTTGAGAGTGAAAAAATATCTTCTGATAAATATATATGCTACACTAATTTTTTATTACGAGTTTAGGCAATAGCAATAAGTCTAAGCAAATGCGTATCAGTTGTTAAATTGATATCAATAAAAGTTTTATCAAATTTTTTTCACATACACATTGATAAAAAGATATTTTTAAAATTTAAAGTAACAAAATATGGAAAATATTTTTAAAAGACCCAAATCCAAATAAAATGGTTATACATACTGCAAGTCACTCAGAACACCGTATGTCTTCGTGATGGAGTTTAAGAAGTGAGCACTTACAAGAACTATTAATGAAATGCTGAGAGTGCCTATTTAAAAAAGTTCATGGCTCTTACATTTACCGCGTGATTTTAAAACATATATTATCTCAGTAATGCACTGATGTAATGTTCAATTTATTTATAAATGTTTTGGAGAAACGTCAAAAAAATGTTGATGTAAATAAACAAATTAATTTTCTCTATTAGTATTATGATGAAAACAATTAACTTAAAAACTAGAAAATATATATAAAAAAACAATAATAAATAAATAGAGAGCAATTTAAGTTACGTAAAACAACATCAGTAAGGGTCTGATGTTGTTTTACGTAACTTCTGTTTCTTTATAAATTATTTTTAATAATATTTATTCTTAAGGTATCCGACTACGTTCGGAACCGTGATTTTGCAAAAGCGTATAAATGGATAATATTTATGATATTTAGTGTCACTTAGATTAGAATACACGTATAAAATTGTTTTAATGACATCATGACAAAAAAAATTATTTAAGTACAATATTTTGGCAAAAAATTAACTTAGAATAACCTTTTTTCCAAATGTTCTCCTTTTGTAAAAAATGCTTCTATTGTATTAATATTTTGCCTGTATTCAGCTCAGACCTCTGTACAGAAGCCCAACTAGAATTTTTGAAATGCATAACTTGGAAGTCGGTTTATCCATGTTTTACGAAAACAGAAGGGAGACATTTTAAGAAAATACGCCGATAATTATTTCAAATGGTTATAACTCTGAAAATAATTTGAATTTTTCAAAAATCATAGTTCAGCCTCTGTACAGAGGTCTGAGCTATATACAGGCAAAATATTAATACAATAGAAGCATTTTTTACAAAAGGATAACATTTGGAAAAAAGGTTATTCTAAGTTAATGTTTTGCCAAAATATTGTACTTAAATAATTTTTTATTGCAATACTATTCTTAAAACAATTTTATACATGTATTCTAATCTAAGTGATACTAAATATCATGAAAATTATCCATTTATGCGGTTTTTTAAAATCATGGTTCCGAATGTAGTCGGATACCTTAAAAAAACTAGAATCCAGAGTTCTTTTTAATCAACTTGATGATTTTATAAACTGCCAAAAAATAAAACGCAAAAGTAAGATTAAGTGTGAGAAAAACAGTTAACCAAAAATTTTTAAAAATATGCAATTTTCTTATCTATTTCAGAAACCTATATTATCCCATGACAGTAGTAGCCGTTATCCAATTCAAAACCTGCGTAACGTAACAATAGTCCGTATTTATATTTCTCTTTAGTGATCCCTAATATTTGTATTTCCTCTCGGTTTCTTCCGAGAACATCATTCAACACTGAACTAAAAACGAACCTCATTATCTTAAAAAACAACAACAAAAAAAACGTAAAATTAAGTAATGCTAGTGATTGAGAGCTTTTTTTTTTTTTTTTTTCATCGCATTCTAAAGCAACACGAGAGTTATTGGCATCAGACGTCGTAACTTTGAATCTCGGCCAAGTGCTGAGGACGACACCTGAGTTGGCACCCCTCACTCCAAACCACCACCCCAAGCCAACGGGAAGACGTTTAAGCCAAGAGAGATTTAACGGAAATCAACCCTTCTACATAGCTGGTCTCCAGTTGCACCACGACACGCCTGGTAGGGGCTCAGGACCATAACCTCTAAGCTACCGCAGCGTAAACATTGTTAGTACTTGGTAAATATTAATTACACAAGATTATTATCAGTTTGTAAAAATTCATCATAACTATTGTTTTTTTTTTCATGCAAAAAAGCCTTTCCGTCTAATAAATTGACAAACAATTTATAAATTTGCCATCAACAAAGCCATTGAACATTGCTGTATGCCAAAATCCTAGAATACTTACTGCCAATCAATTTCTTCTAATAATTGTGCAAATTGTTTTTTATTAAGACATATTCAGTTTCTGAAGTTGAATTTTGTAATAAAAGGTCTTTGAAATCTTACTTCGGCAAGTAATTGTTTCGAGCATATAACTTGAAGGTGTATTATACAATGAAACTCAATCAGTGAATATCTGACATTTTGCTTAAGAGCTCCCAGGACTCTTAAATTGCAATTTTTTCAATTTTTTGAAAAAAATATTTGTTAAAGCCTCAATATTTCTGAGCATTTTGGTACCAATATTGGGTTGATATTGTAAAAACTTCCGAAGTTATTGAGAAATAAGTAAGGAAATTTAAGCGAAAACCCTATCTCTTTCTTATCTTTCACTTCATTTTTCGCAAAACAAAAAATTTTAGCTTCCGGGCAGGATTTCTCAGAAACTATTCATGATATCAATTTGAAATGTTATACACTTGTTCAAAATAAGGCTCTTCATAACTTATATATGAATTTTCAAAAATAATAATAATAATAATAATAGAAAACTTTTTTATTTGAATTTTAATTCATTTTTTTCTTAAAATTTCAAAATTTTCGTTATAATTGTATTTAAAAACTATTTTTTTTCCTCTGAATTTCTAAAAAGTTAGTATAACTTCAAAAGTGAACATTTTTATACCAAGTAAAATAAATTTTGTAAATTTTGATCAATTTTGTACTTCAGAATCCTGCGCAGTGTAAAATACTAATTTTCATATTTTTGAAAAATTGTCCAATTTTTATTTCTTTATAACTTTTTTAATTTTTTCTCAAATTCTCTGAAAATTTGAGAAATATTGTAAATACACATGATTATCAAATGGTAAAAATTTCAAATTATTGTTTGTTTTATTGCGAAGTTACATTGGTTTGAAGAAGGATGTTTTTTTCGAGTGCACGAAGATCTGTTAAGGGTCCTGAGAGCTCTTAGGCTTCATATCCATTTCTTTAAATGATTGAAATTCTTTGAAAATATTGGTTTAATTAGATGTTCTATGTGATGTATAATATCAAAACTTACTAACTGTGCATCAATGTAATTTTTACTTCATTATTCTCAGATAAAGCAATTTGAATATATTTCTGCAAACTTTAAGTAGTTATTATTTAGTTGTTAGCATTCTTTTTAATTTCAGTAATCGACCTTTAATTATATTGTGACTTATTTGTTGCTCATTTAATCGCTTTATATAATAATTTCTTTTTCTTTAACATCAGCCAACAAAGAAGCACTCCATTCTAAAATTGCCTTCTTTTTACGAATTCTCATTCTGACAAAAGTTTTCAATTGAAAGCAATACAATAGACTATTCGAAAACTATCAGCTCTATAACGTTATTTTTTTGGGATAAAAAAACAGTTGAAATATTGCCTTGCGAATGTGATTCTGCTTCTTCTTTTATAAAAAATATTCTCGCCTATCTTCATATGTTGAAAAGTCGAGATTTGTGTATAGCTTTTCATGACGTCTTTTTACATTAGATTTGTAAGAAATGGTTATTACATTGTAAATTATACACACATAGTCGTTTTGTTCTTTTCAATCACACAATATTTCAGTGGCGTACACAGGCCTCTCTCATGGAAGGGGTTATAATTTAAAAAACATGTAGATGAAGGCGCTGAGGGGTAATCTCCATAGTAAAAATTAAAAATCTATTGGTATATGTAAAGGGTTTTTGAACCCCAATGCACTTCCTTGTATACGCCATTGCTTTTTTTAACAAACCATATGGTAATCGATATATTGTAAAAAAAATTAATATCGTTTCATTTTAACAGTCACCTATAACAGCCAACATAATACAGAACTAGACTTAAAGTTATTTAAATTTCGAATGCAATAATTTTAGAAAAACACTTTGTTTGTACTTACATGATATACATACGTAGGTAGATAAAAAGAAAAATAACTCTCTAGACGCAAAAGCCCAGTTTGCTAATCAAACATTGCAAGCTGTTCCCAACTGCAATGCAATAAATTTAAAACTTATTGTCATGGATCATACACATGTGAAGTGATTTGATACGAAATTAATTATGGAGTGAGAGAGCGAGTGTGACATTTACGTCGCACTATTTAGCTGCATGAGGGCTATTGGTGATGGACCTCGTAATTTTAAACCATGGTCAAGTGATGAGGACAACACCTGAACTGGCACCTCCTCTCCCAACCTCCACACCACACCAACGGGAACACATTTAAACCTCGACGTATTTAGTGTGCCTCCGCGCCTCTGCACGGAGGGTCTTCACTTGTACTACTAGGCTCGAACTCATGACACAACCACCCCGAGTCCGTTACCTGAACTACTAGTCTACCACGTCTAAATCAGTTATGGAACTTTGCTTGAAAATATTTTTTCTTTATAAATTGGTCAGTAGATATTTATACGTGGGGTTGTTTTTCTAAAGAATAAAACATGTTGGAAATTTTTATTATTTTTTTTTAAATAGTAGCGAAGAGTAGAAGATATTATTACAATTTAGGTAGGAAATTATTTACGAGTAGTTGCGGCAAGGAGTAAATTCTATCGTATAAATAAACAAATAATGTTTAAATAGTAAATAAAAATTATTAATAAGTGGAATCTGGTCGAATAAATTTAAAAAGACAGAAAAAACCATATTGTTTTTGCCCATCGGTACAGATTTCATGTTGTAACAACTACGAAAATATTAAATTTTCTATAATAAATATCCAGTGTATATAATATGCTAAATACTACATTAACGTAATATATTTACATGAATTCAAACCATCAATTCACCATAGGTAGTGAGAGAGTTCCTTCAATCGGAGGTCAAAATATTCACAACTTTTCTTTCTTACCATTAAACATACATTAAAAAACGTACCTTTATTATTTAAAATTAAACACTATTTAGTATTGCAATAAAAAATATATCAAATATATTTTTTGATTTAATTAATGTAAGTATTATGCATTCTAAAATTTGTGATCATTATTGAAAACGAGATGAAATTTTCTTCTGGTAAACTTATATTATTTTCTAAAAATTATGAGACTTTCTGATGACTGTTTTAATTTTAATTTTCTTCGAGTGGAACATGAATGTCAAACTATGAAATAAACAAACGAATATTTGTGTATGATCCATTAAAAAAATACAAATTCCTTTAGCTTGTTTACTATTTTCTTAAACCTTAATCCTTCTTCCTCTGATAAATAACTACGTTGTTTGAGCAATAAATAATAAAGTTAAAATTTATTATGATGAAATATACATACTACCAAAAATTTTTATAATTTTTCCTGGGCATATTTTTCATTATTTCTAACAGATTACAACAAACAAAAAAAGAAAAGAAATTATATCGACGAATGGCAATGACCCAATGATAAGTTCCAAGATAACATATATCACGAGACGATATTAATGTCATGGTCTCTTTTTGTTTTTCAATAACTTTCTCGAGGTAGCCTATTTACCATGACATTTATGCTCAATCGATGAAAATAAAGAAAAATCGAAAACTTTAGTAAGGACAAAAGACTTTTTTCTACCTCATTATCTAACTCCCTGGTCAAATGTAAATAAATGAACATATGGCTGGAGAATACGTCCAGTCTTTCTATTCTTAATCTTTTTCTTCTCTGCTTAGTAGCTTTTTCATATGATTGATGGACATGGTGAAAAAGTATTGGCCATTTACGCAAATGGAAATTCGATGTAGGTCATCGATTAGATGAAACTGTTTTCCACTGACCCTTAAAATTTTGGCCGTACAGATCTACTAGTAGCAATTACATGATAATAGACGGTCATGTCTTCACATTTATAGCAATGATATTAAAATCTTTTAACTTTGTGTACATTACTGAGTGTTAAAATAATATCACGGAGCCAAATCAGATGATTAAAAACTTATATTGGTAATGTTTAAATCAGAAATTTTTAACAAATATTCGAAGTGCGCAATCATACACACGTTGCATATATAATCAGACATGACGGTCACATGATAAAGATAAACACGTGTTCTCCATTGAATTCAAAACAGACGTTAAACTGATTGTAATTGTTGTTCTATTAATAAAACTTAGGTAAAATTTCACAATTGGGAAAAGATGTTCAAATGTTATAAAAAAAATCCTCAAAAAGGTCTTATAAATAGAAAAATCATTTTTTATGCATGTATTTTTAAATAAAATACAATTTGTATACCTATTATTATTGTTGACAAATATTTACTTTTTAAGAGAAAGTTTCTGAAAAGATCAAAAGTTGGCAACAACGAAGCGCGTGAACTGATTAGCTGGAAGCGCAAGATAATCGCTTTTATCGCGTGACTGTGACGTCACATGAGTTTTTGAACTGATTGGCTAGAATCACTTGGTTATTATTATCATATGACTATGACGTCACATGAATTTAGTCCATTGACAGTATGAATAAGAAATTTCTCTTTGTCTGTTTTAGCCTCAAATTTTAATCCTTGTACCCAATGAAAGAAAATTATTTTAAAACGAAGAATAATGAATGAAATTATTTTTGTGTAGTAAATAAACACAAAAATGAATAGTTATAGCTGAAAGTCGGTATACTGGATAAATAAATTCTGTGGAGCCTACACGGAATATCTGAATTCAGTAAAACTGGAACCATTTAGTCCAGTCAGTTGATGGTAAGAATGTCACAGTACTCTTACTCAAAGTAGATAATTCTTTCGAACTTATTCTATATTTAAAGAATATATTCTTTAATTTAAAAGAAATCAAAGAAATTTAAAGAATATATTCTTTAACTTAAAAGAAATCAAAGAAATAATGTTCTTTATTTTTTTGTGGCCTGTGGTGGGCGTGTGAGGGTCTATACGAAATGTTTTGCTTAAAATGTATGTTAATCTATGAGATAAACTCATGTTCCTTCCTTGCTCAGTGATACGACAGCCCAGGGTGGACATTGGCCTTCTCAAGAAGCCTTTTCCAGGCTAGACTTCTTCTTGCTAGTGTTCTCCAATTCGTAGTTCTTATAACTTGGAAATCTTTTACTAGGCCATCAATCCATCTAAGAATTGACCTGCCCTTTCTTCGTGTGCCAATTGGTGGAGCATTGAATACTTTTTTAGTGGTGCGGTCTTCGTTTATTCTGACAATGTGACCTGCCCATTAAATTCATTGTATTTTGATGAAGTTAACAATGTCAGATTCCTTATATGATTGATAGAAAACTCATGTAAATCTATCAAAAAATAATTCCATTATTTTCTGAAGGGGCATAACCCAAACTGCATCTGAATTATTATAAGAGAACAATTAATTATAATCAGTTCCCTGAATGAAGGAAATAAATGAATTTTCCAAATTACAAAGGATTGGTCACTTGAATAAACCATTGAATGAATCATTAACAGATAAAAAAACTTTCAATAAAAATATAAAAACAGCTGAATATAAAATAAAAGCAATTTGAGGATGAATTAAGAAAAATCTTTCAAATTACTCAAAAAGCGGATGAATAAAGAATTAGTCTCAACCACTCGATTTTTAAAGCCAGAAATAAGTGTAACGAACAAATTTATAAGGCACTTAAAAACAAAAAAAAAGTCTTATTCTCTATTTAAATGAACAGATTTATAAAGAACATGAGATTCCTTTATCAATACTAAAGAGATCATTTAATATTTAACCAAAAAGAAAGAGAGAGGTGTTACAATAGTTTGAGGGTTAGCTTAGAGACGAGAACCAAATATTGCTAGATGAAGGTTGAGTATAATGGAGATTATCTATAAAAATAGTTGAAGCTGCCAAACATAATTTTATAACGGAATTTCATTATCTACAGGTGGAATGGTGGGGAAGTTTGAAAAAAAGAATTTAGCCAAAGTACCTCTCAGTCATCAGATAGTGATTTAAGAATAAAAAGAGATAATCTCATCATTAGAGCTTCGAGACATCAATTAGTTAAAATCGAGCCACAGTTACTATCATATGTTCAGTTTAAAAAAAACAAGTTATGTAGTGTTAAGGTAACAATTAATCAAGTAATATATATCTAGAACTTTAATAGCAGAAAATCTAGTTTTACACAATAACGATACATGCCGTTCAAAGATCATTTATTGAGCTAAATCTTAGACACCGAACAAAGCAAATCAAATAACACTTAATTTTATAACAGTAAACAATGATAGTGGATATATTGAAAAATAGAAAAATATCTTCAACGCGTTATTTTTTTTCTAGAAAATATTAAGTCATGCATTTAAAAAGGATTGATTTATGAATTTTATACAAACTTATAAATATTTGCTGAAAGATTTTAAAGTTTTAAAATTGTATGAAATAGAATTCTATTTTAACCTAAATTTTGTAATTAAAAATTTGTAATTTTTTAAATTACAATTTTTAAAAATATTAGGAATATATCTGAAATTTTTAAAAATATTAGGAATTTATCTGAAATTTTTAAA
>BMAV01009381.1:84165-98657 GCA_019973955.1 Trichonephila inaurata madagascariensis
TGATAAACAATTGAGATTTTCGTTAAGGCGTTGCTTCACGAGTTGAAGGAATGGATTCGCCAGGAGACTGCCAGAACCATTGAGACAATTACCTTAAGTAGTCTTAAAAGGATAAGTTAAAATCTGATATTTGGTTAGGGTTCAGTTATTGGTATAGCCTCTTTTACATGCTTATCTCTTAGAACGTTTAATTTCAGTTCAATAAAAATTGTTTAATTTTACAACGTCTGTTGATCCTTTATCCAAAAACACAAATGAGAATCTTAGTTCGCCGCAACCTTAATTTTTTAAAATTTGGATTGGTTCTAATTTTCGTCGGACTTTGAAGCAGCACGAGGGCTAATAGTGATGGACAGCATATTTTTAAACCATAATCACGTGATTAGGACGACTACTGAGCTGGTATTCCACACTTCAAATTTCCACACAGCGCTAACTTCAGGACTTAAAAGCCTCGACGAATTTAACATGCATCAGCCCCTCTACATGGTGTGTCGACAGTTGCACCAGAACTCGCTCCAGAGACTCGACAACACTGGCCACGAGTTTGCGACCATGATCATACGGCTATACCACGGCTTTTTAAATTATTGACAACAAATTATCATTAGTCATGTTGAATCGGCTCACTATAACACCCCCTTATCAATAGCAGCGTACAATTATTAACGTTAATACAAATATAGAATAATTTAATTAGCTCGTCTTTAATTTTCTTTTATTTTGCATTACGGTAACAATGCAAATAAATTTATTTATATTATGTTTATAAGTCTTTGCTCTTATTTTGTAAATTTTAATTTAATGCTCAAGAAAAAATATTGGATTTCTTGTCTAAAAACTATTATTAAATCGTGTTATCGTTTAATTTCGGACTTGTGCATTCAGTATGTCTTTATCAGAAAAGTGACAATAAAATGGAACGAAAAATATTGTCGGTGAACATCAATAGTTAAAAGAAAAGTTAAAGCTTAATTATTTTTGCTGTGGTTTAAATATATAAAATAATTTAACGTAAAATCCCGTGTATAACGCTCACTTATACTTTAAAGCTGCCTTTTATAATTTTTATAAACCTGAAATATACGTATGGAAAGCTCTTATGTTTTGAAGTAATTTATTCCAGGTATTATCCCAGACTTTTGAAAAAATAGCTTACTTCTAGAACTATAATTGTGTTTTAGTTCACAATGCATATATAATTTCTTTTAAGTTACCAGTATCTCGATATGTGTAGAAGTACATTTTTTTATGCTCGTCTCTTTTGTTATTTTTAAAGATATCGTTTTTTAACCTGGCGTATAACGCACACCCTTAAATTTCAATCTTATTTTTTGTGTTAAAATTGCGCATTATAAGGCGGATTTTACGGTACTTGATATGTAATAATTCTATTAATATGTAACAATGTTAATAACTTATTATTATAACCAATATCAACATTATAAAATAAACAACAAGTTACAAAGGTACATTACAGAAGAAAAAAAAAAGAATACCAATATAGCGATGTGTAGAGCAGCCCGCGTGATTTTAACAGTAAGAATTTGGCCTGTGGAGGAAAATTAGTTTGACTCAAGGGCGTAGCTACTGCCGTATCAATGATACTGTGCCCACAAGATACAGGGCCCAAACATGTGTAGCTACAATCTCACTAACAGGGCTAGCATACCTAAAAAAGGGCCCCGAAGGAATTTTGATACAGGGCCCACTCAGAACTGTGGCTACATCAGTGGTTTGACTACTCTGATTAACAAATTTTAAATTTTTAAGCATGAATTTACTTTATAATGCACGCTAAAACTGAAAATTGCTGAAATGCAAATGCCTAGAAAATAAATATTTGAAATAGTCAGCAAAACTTACTTCTCTACAGTAAAAAATGATCAACAAATTTTCATCTGTTTCATTGATTTTTAAATAACGTCACATTTTACTGGTACACTAAGAGTTTTTGGTGACGGAACTCATAATTCTGAACCACAATCAGGTGATAAGATCGTCATTTCAGCTGACACACCATTTTCCAAATTTCCGCACCACGACAGTGCGAGAATTTCACACACACAGTCTCTACAATTTCATTTGTCAGAGAAATATACCTTTTAAAACAAAGTCTTATGAAAAAATGACTTATGAAATACTTTAATGGGATAAGACTGTAAATAAATTTTTTATTGATTAAATTGTGTGTAAAATAAAATTTTCACTCGAAAACTGCTCCAAATTTAAAAAAAGGACGCATTATTATTATACTGTACTATTAGTATTGGCACATTTACACACCAAGTAAAAAACATCAAAAAGAAGTACTTTATAGTCAAAACATGAGAAATTATAAAGCTCAAAAACAGGATTTGAAACTTACCAAAGTAATAAATAGTATTCTGCTCAGTTTAAATATTTCCTACGAACTGAAACACAAAGTATAAGTACAACATTGTCAATTTCATTTCTTAAAAGCTTTTTTCAACACTTTTTCAATCATCAATATAATTTTTTTATTTTATTTTTACGACAATGGGAAATAAAAATAATAATTCCATTTCGAAAGAATACGGTTAAAAATCAAGCCCTAAAAGATGTTAACGTTAGTTTTTTTTTCACTATTTTGTAGCTATCACCAGTTCCTGTAACTGTACACTCTACCAATGGGAATGGAGTGACGTCATGGCTTAGGTTTCATTAGTTGTCTGTGATATGGGGGTCTGTGAACAATCAATCGATTGCTTTCAGCTGTTGGGTGAAATAAAATTTGATGCACTCAGACCACGTGGTTGCGATTTGCTTTTATTTCTTAACTGGTTACCAAAACAAAAATATGTTTAATGGATAAACATGCCTTGCAAAAAAAAAAAATCTTCCGGATTGTTATAAAAAATGTTGACGTTTTCTTTGCCCTTTCATGATTGAAAATAGCATTCTGTACAGAAGAGCTTATACTTATTTCGTTATAAAATAATTTCCTGGATATGAGAGAGAACTGAAAAAAATTTAACATACTTATTATCATTTTGCTAATGGTAAATTGTAGTAAATAAAAAACAAAGTACACTGCTGGTCATTAAAATTGCGACACAATGAAGGAATAATCAGAAGAAAGTCAAAATCACAAGAAAGGAAAAAGAGGTGGGGATATGCACAGGATTGGTATTTCAGTGCATTTAGGCTACTTAGGGGAGAGAAACGACATCTGAAGCATCACTTAAGAGAAAAGTTGTGCAGAGGATCTCTCATTCGGGAAGCGTTTTATAAGGTCATATATTGCTCAGAAAATCGTGTATTCCCTCGAATGAAGAAATGCTTTCCATTGAGTGCAGGAATTCTATAGAGACAAGATTATACCTATCGAGAGTATGAATTATTGTTTCGTGATATGGCCTGTTGCACTGATCGAAACCCAAACACTGTCATACGGATATGAAATCAATGGGCTGGTGAGTGAATACTGAATATTCACGTTCTCCTATGACAAACGCTCGAGAAAACAGATATATTGTGAGGTAGGCCCTGCCAAACCGTACGACCACATTATGGACCATTAGTCGGGAAATGGACGTGTTTGCAGCATGTCCAGTATCCACTCGTACTGTGCAACGACGTTTGCAGCAGCGTAGATTGTCAGCACGGTGACTATTACTTCGACTTCTCTTGACAATGCAGCATAGAGAGACACGGTGAATCTGGTGACGAACGACAAATCTGGGTATAGGAATGGCACAACATCGTCCTAGAACTGCGTGCAGTATTCTGATGACCGTGTACGTGTCTGGAGGTTTGAGGAGACCGCTACTCACCTACTTGCATTCGATATTGGCATAGGAGCCCTGCACCTGGAGAGATGGTTTGGATTGTATGGGTAGACATTGAAAACACGAAACATGTTTAATTTCTGGAGAGAATTTATATATATATATGTATGTATGTATGTATATATATATATATATATATATATATATATATAATTCTATGTATTTTTCAACTAAAATTGTCATTGGTATAATAATGTTCAATGCCACTGTAACTTGAAGTCTTTTTCATTTTCATCAAAATAATTTATAAAAATAAAATATTTAGAAGTAATTATCTTCTTCCGCATACAGAGCTATAAAAAGTTTGAGTAACAGAGCGTTTAAGGCCTCACATGGCGCACGTATGTTAAGAAAATGCCATACCTGACTTCAATTGAGTGAGTGAATATAAACATTGCGCTATTCAGTAACTCGAGGGCTTTTGGCGATGGACCTCGTAATTTTGAAACATAGTCAAGTGACGAGGGCGACACCTGAGCTGGCACTCACCTCTTCTAACTTCCACTCCACACCAACGGGAGAACATTTGAACTTCAATAGATTTAACGTGCATCCCTCCCAATACAGCGGGTCTTCAGTGGTGCTAGTCTCGAACTCATGACACGCTAGCCACGAGTCCATTATCTTAACCACTAGGCTACCGTGGCCACGCCATACCAGAAATTATAAGTTTCTCACAGTTTTATGCTTTGAGATTTATTTTTTTGACATTTATAATATTATGGAAATCTCTTTAATTAATATTTAATTCTGAGTTCTGATTCTGAATTCTCTTCATATTTAATTCATAATAAAATATTTTAGGAGGACATAAGGTCTTCCTCGAGAATTCACCTATCGGTTGGGATTCTTTGTAAGAATTTCTGTGTGCTATAATTGTGTGTGAAAAATACAAACATGTCCAGTAAGATGAATTTCTTTAAAAAAAATTTGACTAAACAAAACAGCAAAAAGAAAACTATTTTACAATCCTTTTCTTTAACCCAGCCTTTCTCAAACTGTGAGGAGCGCCCCCTAGGGGGTATGATAACCCTAAAGTGAGGAAGGGGGGGGGGGCGAGCATATCGAAAATAATTATAAGTTTACTGAAAGGAAGCACAACAAAATACATTCTGGTATGATAAAGAATAAAATACATATATTCACATTGATATAAGATACTTATAAATGTATCAGTTCGCCAAAAAGTTTAATAATTACTTGTGACTTCTATTAGCTTGCCATATACAAAATTTAATACTTATCTTGATAATTTGTGCTGTTTATAATTAAAGTCACATTGTAGCTTTAGCGTTGAAGTACATTTTTATTGCATTCAATATATATCTTGTTGTATGTGGGGGCGCGATGAAAATTATGACTGAAAATTGGGTATCAAATATTGAAAGCTTGAGAAGCACTGGGTTATGGTCAAAAACTCATGGTTGCTGTGTCATGAGTTCGATCTCTAGTGCCACAAAATCACCACCGGGTAGAAAGGTTGAATGAATGTTAAATCTGTCGAGGTTCAAAGTTCTCCCGTTGGCGTGTTGTTGTAGTTTGGAGAGAAAGTGTGGCTCAATGTCGTCCTCATCACTTGACCATGGTTCAATATTATGAGGACTGTCACCAATAGCCCTTGTGTTGCTTCACAGAGCATTGTTAATGAAAACTCACTCAGTCCAACTTCACTGGCCCATATGAAGAGATAATGATGATGTCGTATCCATGACGACAGGATGAGATAAATAACAACATAAGCGGAAACAGTGGATGCAGACATGCTCGAAAGATTTGGGGAAGAATTTGTCTACCGTATAAACATATGCAGCCATCCAAAGATAGATATGTTGAGCACCCAAATTTTGATTAGTAAAAAACTTTATTATTAGCCATGTAATATAAAATTAATCTGAAGTCTCTACATGCTTAGCATTTTTCATACAATTTGCATTTAAAATTGGATGGTTCTTATTGAAACTTTTTGTACAGGGTTGCTCATAATCCCCTTCAAGATTTCCCAGCTCTGTTGTAGAAAAACTAAGCCGAATACAGCAAAAAAGAACATATAAAAGAATACAGAAAAATTTTAAGTTTTATTTACATACTTTACGAGTATTCTTGGTCACATAGCATAGATATTAAGGTGATAGTCCAGTTTCTGCCACACTCTAGTCAACATGGCACTATCAAAATTATTGACAGCACGTGTTATTCTTTCATGCAGTTCTGCTGCATTTCGCGCCAAAAGGGAGGGGGGACCATAAAATAAATAAAAATAAATAAGTAAAAGACCATACGGATAATAAATAAAAGATCATACGGAAAACAAGAAAGAATGCGAAAATCGTAGGCACGCATTTCATATGATTATGTGGCATGTAAAAGATCCCTTGAGTATCAGTTGGCTCTGGTACTCTGGGCAAAATTAAATCGTGGCAATATTTAGCATTCAACGAAACCTTAAATTAAAAATTAATTAAAGCATCCAAATTTGGTAGCGAGGCCGCCACTAGATGGTGCCACCATGAAATGACTCTCATATTTTGGGACTTGACGTGTCTGCAAATGCTACGTTGCTAAAAATGCAGCCAATTAGAAAAGAAAATGATTACACGGGCCGTCAATAACGTTGATAGTACCATGTTGAGTAGAGTGGCAAAAGAACTGAACTATTACATTTATAAATACCGGGTAACCAAAGGTTCACATATAGGACCCCTGTAAAATATATAAATAAAATTTGAATTTTTTCTGTATTCTTTTTTTTTCTTTAGTGCATCGGAACCTTGGAGGGAATTATGAATAACCCTGTTTTATTGTGCCAATATGTTTCAGTTTGACAGAAAGGCATTCAATACATGATAATGGTAAGTGATAATTAGCAAAAGATTATGCAAAGAACGTCCTTTTAAGCATTTTAAACAAATAACATAGTTTCACATTTTCTAAGATATGAAACAAAAACAAAAATATATATTTTTACTGTATTCAGCCAAATAGAGTCAGTCAAAAAAGTTAAAAATTTTCTGTGCTATGATGATAAGAGATAAGGTTCATAATTAAAGGTAACTTGACACATTAAAATTTGTAATATTTCTTTTAAAAAAGCCTTTTGTAATGCAAAGAAGGATAACAATTTTTGTCCCAAAGTATACCTTATATTCTTAATTTATCTTCTTATTTGGACCAGAAATTCATTTTAAAATAAGTAAATCTTATTCTTGACCTTTTATTTTTTCAATGAAACCCTTGGGGAATCCTCTCATGAATCGCCTGTCTAGCGTATCCTTTCTCTTATATGTACTTAAAATACGCTTAAAATAAATAAATAAAAGCTACAATGGGGTAAACAGTTGACTATACTGAAAATAGTAAACAATAATATTACTTGAAAAAAAAACTAGAAAGTTATGTAATGAAACATTAAGTTATAGCAGTAATAATACGCAGAAAATATAATTTCATTTTTTATTAATGCAGCACTTGGATACAACATGAGGTCTATTGGCAATAAATCTCGTAATTTTGAACCAAAGTCAAGTAATGAATACATCTGAATAACACACAGATAATAATTAATGTTCTTAAGTATAATACATTAATGAATACATTTGAATATGTAAAGAATAATATATTATTTTTATTTGTTTCATCCGACTAGGTTGGGAGACCAATTTTTCAAAAGTAGAAGAATTTTATTGTTTCAAATGTAGATCGACTTAAAGACTTAACATGTACCAAAGTTTGGTTTCGAAAAAAAAAACTATTTATTTTTTTTTCTTATGAAATTTTAGCAAAATTTTCAAAGATAAGACAAATGTGAAATAAAAATACATTAGACATAATGCAATTTTAATTTCATTGATATGCTTCTTGATCCATCTAAAATGTTACAAACCGCAGGGTAAAAAATTCTTTAAGAAATAAATAGATATTTTATAATAGATAGATAAATAGATATTTCATAACAAAGATTTTTTGTCAAAATTACTATATGTTCTAAGCTAAAAATAGCTGTTTTTTTTTTCTCTAAAGGGGCTGTGGATTGGTATGTTTACCTTTGTAGACCTAGTACATTCCCCAGGAGCTGGTATCATTTTTTTAGTGCAGCACCATATAGGCGATACCAATTGCTGCAAGTAATTTTGAGGCCCAGTTTCCTCCCCAGAGGCAGGCACCTAAGCACTGACGATGCGAAATTGTAACTAGGAATTTAATTTTACCGAGAGAACCCAAGCTAAACGGGCACTCAAGCTATTTTTTTACATGCCGCATAATCATACGACATGGTCGCTGTCGATTTTCTGCATCATGAAAATCCACCGACTTGGACGGGGATCATACCCATAACCTTGGGTGCAGAAGGTCAGCGACAAACCAACTACGCCACCCAACCGGCAAAAAAAAAAAAAGCTGTATAATGTGATTAAATGTAGGTATCTTAAAATTTGCGGTTTGTTACACTCTAAAGGGCTCATAACATATATGTTATTAATTTCATTGAATTTGATTAGATTGATTTGGAGATATCCAGTTTTTTTCGTGCACATATTATCGTGAAAATTTCATTCTTCAAAAAACACACTAAACAAGTAATATATATAAAAAAATATTTTGGAAGTCAACTACTTAGATCAACAAAGAAAAATTTTATTTTAGCTACTTTTTATTAAATAGTTACAATTAATTTAAATATATATATACATAGGACAGAATCACAACATTAAATGGTAATTAATTTTTATTAATTATCATTAAAGTATCATATTGCCATCCAAAACAATGGTGCATATAAATTTCAGTTCAATTGAATGAATGCTTTAACGCGTGAGAAAAAAAACCTTTTCAAGTTTTGACATAAGTCGCCAAAAATGATGCCAACGTGGCAGTATTTGTAATTCTTTAAATAATAAGCTTTAATGAATTAATTTTTACTAATTATAATTATATTATTGTATTGTCATCCAAAATAATCATGTATATAAAATTTCAACTCAATTGAGCTCTTTAAAATGTAATTTATTAACGATTGAAAATTCCACCAAGATAAATAAATAAATATATAGAGAGTGTGAGCTAATAGTAGGAATTGGAAAAATATTCATATAAGTTAGATAAAGTAAATGCAATAAAATAAAATACTCTCTAGTTTATATATTATTCCTTTTCCTCAATATTTATATATTTCTTATTTTTCTAATGGCCCTAACATCAAACACCTAACATCACTTTTTCAACCTAGTCGGATACCTTGTCATCTTCGCTGTGGTACTTGCAGAAAATATGGTGCAGTAAATTCTATCACAATCTCTGAGAGTAATTACATACAGTGAGAGGAAATACAATACCTTATTAATTATTAATTTGCTAATCACAATGATGAACAGATGTTTTTTTATGGAATTTCACGCACATCTCCATTAGAGTAATGGACCATTGATTGACCCCAAAGACTAGAAACTGATTTATAAAAGAAAATTTGCATGTTTTGACTAAAGTAATAAAAGTGTCACTGACAACAACATTACATTGCCAACATAATTGAAAAGGATTGTCAGAAAAACCGGAATGCGAATGTGTATTCAGAACAAAAATAATTATTTTAGTTCATTTTTCGACTTTCCTTCTCTTTTTTCTTTTCCTGCCGCTTTCATCGAATGTAATTTATTTTTTCTGTTACGTGTCGTTTCAATAATGATTTAAAGTTAAATTTTTTATTTGATTTGATTATTTTCTTATTTTTCTGTGATATGCTTTTTATATGATTTTTGAACTTATAAAACAATTTTTTTCTGTGGATTTATCATGTTTTAAAATCGATAGATTTAAGGAGAAGAAATAAATTGTGAATTCCACAGACACTCTCTCATAATATCAATAACTTTTCTCGAAATTTTATTGCGATGTAATTTGTATTTAAATTACTCTAAATTATCAATTAAACCAGGAATTTAATTATCTAGTGTACACTGTGTTGCAGATTCTCTTTATTACACTTTTACAGACTGAAAGAAAATATAAACTAAATTCCGTGGACATTTTAAGTGTAAATTTCCATCTAAATATATTTCTAAAATGTGAGTACATCTCATCGATCTTACAATGCTACCATCATCAAAACACAACTATTCCAAATGCTAAAAAATATGAATTTATGTTTTTTTCCGATTATTTGTAGTTTGTAAATACGTAATGTATTTAAGGTATCCACGTTCGGAACCGTGATTTTAAAATAGCGCATAAATGGATAATTTTCAAGATATTTAGTGTCACTTAGATTAGAATATATGTATAAAATTGTTTTAAGGACATTTTAACAAAAAAAAATTATTTAAATACAATATTTCGGCAAAAAATTAACTTAGAATAACCTTTATTCAAAATGTTCTCCTTTTGTGAAAAATGCTTCTATTATGATAATATTTTGCCTGTATATAGCTCAGGCCTCTGTACAGAGGCTC
Organism: Trichonephila inaurata madagascariensis; assembly: GCA_019973955.1. Taxonomy (NCBI): domain Eukaryota; kingdom Metazoa; phylum Arthropoda; class Arachnida; order Araneae; family Nephilidae; genus Trichonephila; species Trichonephila inaurata. The sequence goes on from BMAV01009381.1 coordinate 94,421, forward strand.
AACAATGATGTTTGAAAAATTCATATTAGTTTCAGAGTTACCACCTATTGAAATAATTATCGGAGTTTTTTTTCTTAAAATTTCTCCCCTTTGTTGTCGTAAGACATGGATAAACCCACTTCTAAGTTATATATTTCAAAAATTCTAGGTGAGCCTCTGTAGAGAGATCTGAGCTATGTACAGGCAAAATATTATTATAATAGAAGCATTTTTCCCAAAGGAGAATGTTCATTTTTTGTCAAAATATTGTACTTAAATCATTTTTTATTGTAATACTATTCTTAAAACAATTTTATATACATTTTCTAATCTAAGTGACACTAAATATCACAAATATGATCCATTTATACGCTGTTGCAAAATCACGGTTCCGAACGTAGTCGGATACCTTAACACAAAATGATAATTTTTAACTTTATTATAAAAACAATTTCACCAAGTCCAGCTTACAGTTTAAATAGCAATTAAAGTCACTTATGAATTCGCAAAATACCTTGTAATTTTGAACCATGGCCAAAATACGAGGACGACACCTGAGTTATTGCCCCATTCTTCAAACTTCCACATCATGTGAATATTTTCGGCTTCAACAGATTTTACGTGCATCACCTCCTCTAAACAACGGGTCTTTAACGGCAACAGAATTCTAACTCACGTTTTGACTGAAATGATTCCGCAATTAGAGTTGGCAATCATGACCACTTTGCTGCCGCTGTCACTTGAATTTTACCAAATAATGTGCACTATGTACATATGGTTTTTTTTTAAATCAAAATTTTAATTTAACTCTCTGCTAGGCGCGCTTAAAAAAGTTACAATGATGAGACAAATATTATTCAACTCAACAAAGAAAAATATAATAAAATTATAGAACATTATATTTTGAAAAGTAATCAATGAACAAATAAAAATGTAATAAAATTATAGAACATTATAATTTGAAAAATAATTAATTTTTAAAATGAATTTTATATTTAAGCATTTGTAATTAACTATATTTTGTATTTTATGTAATCTAACTGTTTTTATATTTATATTTGTAAATCTGGAAACAATTTATTGTAACCTTCTTCAGATTATATATACCCGATTGGCAACAGTCGGTATATTTTGATTAGACTAGTTGCAATGTTTTGATGCTCGCTCAGCTAAGTCTAATGGAATAAACGTGCTCTCCGAATTCTTTGAAGCGACTTTCTATTTTTTAAATGTTATAGAACCAAACGTTCATAACACATCCATAGGCACGTGGCATCTCTCAGATGCATCATCTCATACTACATTTAAATATTTTAATTATTTTACTGATGAAATTTGAAATATGTTTGACATAAAATAATATTTAAAATATAATCACAGAATTTTAGATATTTTCACTAAGAATAATTACAAAAATGGAAATGGTTAGCTATTGTGTCACCATCAGGGGCGCACACAAGGGGGTTGTCCTAGGGGTCCGGACACCCCCCATAGCCCTTAACTTTTTCGATTGGTTATAATCCTATGTAAAATTTAATTATGTATTTGTTATTAGTGATTAATTTTATTAATTCTTACTCATTATTTAATGAATAATTAATTTTGTATTGTTTTTGTTCCCCAAATCGACAAAATCAAAAGAATATGTTGAGCGGCGTATTGGAGCATGATACCAAAATGGTGGACTTTCAACCCTGGACCCTCCCCTTGAAAAAATTTTGTGTGCGCTACTGGTCACCATTATTTACATTTTGTGTGTGTGTGTGAAATTCCTTGTAGCAATCTTCATAAATCACCCTACAATGTTCAAGACACACGAGTTTTTCACATTATACACAACAGATCTTTTCTTGATGTTCTAACAAATGGAAATAGTATTTCCTTTTCCAGGGTCCTGGTGATATTTCTCTTGGTTTTTCGTCTTGTATGGGGAGTTGTGGATCAGATATTTCTTCAATCCTGAGTTCTAACGAACGAGGCATGTGAATGTTACTCCAAGGCCGTCTTCGGAGGCTCTCTTTCAAAAGTGCGTGGCCTAGTTTCCGTAGATATGTGAGCTGATGGTCTGGGTGTGATTTTGATCCCCAATATAGATATGTGGGTGTTTGTTTCAGCTTGGGGATGGCGTAAAATAGAGTCATTGGCCAGGCACGCGGAATCTCTCAGATGAACCTCAAATCCCAGCAGAAAAACCATCAATCAGAAGTTACAAAATACTTGTTTAGAATTATTTTCGTATAAAACTGAAAAATACAATCAATAATACCCACAGAAAAACATCTAAATTAACGTAATAGTACAAAGGCATAAGAACTAACTTAGTTGGGCGAGGCTGCATCTATCAGATTCAAGGGACCCTGCCACCCGAAATGTAAAGAGCTCGACCTCGTCCTTGACATTGAACCCTAGGACGTGTGATGAAAGACAGATAGAAGGAGTTTGGGCGTGTTCCCATCCATCATGCGGACGCAGCATCAAAACTATTTTTGTTAAGCATCTCAGATATTCTTGCGCATAACGGAGGTTTGAAGATGAAATCTGTATTATTGGGTTTTAAAAAAAAAAAAAAAAATAGTTGGCCAAACGGTAGTCCGTCAAAAAATACGCAGAAAAATTGGGATATTATTCTTATTTTTATGAAGATTCAACTTTAAAAAAAATGGCAAGTAACAAAACATATGAAATTTATCGATTATACTTTTTTAAAATTTTAGCTACTGCTTTTAGCGAAATTCCCTCTGAGTTTAGTGAATTTTTAGCTGTGTGTATCTAGCTACCTTTGAAAGTGAAAGTTGGCTCACAGCCATGATAAATTAGCAACATAACACTTCAGTTTGTTAATATTGCTTTGCATTGCCGGTTTGTTTTTGCTTTTCGTGAAGTTCCTTTACGGTGGAATGGACACGTAAGTAGAGACGTACATAAGTGACAATATATATATAGTTATAGTGGTCTCAATCATATTACTGGTTCACCCCATATAACATTAAGCATTTAGTGATCTAGGTTCTAAAGATTGGCACCGCTGGTTTAAGGCGAACTTTTAAGGGGGTTCACCCACGTAATGGGTTCAAAAATTCAATCCCCCCCCCATAAATTACTTTCTTAACATATCTAGAATACGGTGGTAAAGTAATTTTTTTAAATTCGAAGTCATTATAAAGAAGCAGATGTTAGAAGAGCAGCTGTTCGGAACACTGAGTTGGCAATCGAAGGCTGGGCATATTGTGCACAGTCGGCTTGACCCTTCTATTCAAATATACGTTCATACAAGTAGAGACAAGTTTGTATAGGTTAAAAGGAAACATCTATAGTTATATTGAATATTTCGTCGAACTTGTTTAAGGTATCCGACTACGTTGAAAACGTCATTTTCAGTCAAAAATCCCATTTTCTTTTTATTTGATATTTTTAAAATTCAAACGATTATCTTTCTAAATCTGGCTTTGTTTTGTCTGTGCGATAATTAGAAAAAAAGTTACAGTTGTTTAAAATATTATCACAGAGGTGAAATCAAAACCGGAAGAGGTGAAATCGAAACCGGAAGTTGACTGCTTAACATGCTTTTTACCCATAATTTTTGCAATTTCAACCCATTATAATTTTAAAAACAATTTCTGATAATTTTTCAAAACTATTTTATTGATAGGCATCAATTTCAATCTTTTATTTGGACTTTTGCGATTGGCAACATCTGTTTCTTCTGACCTCACATGTTTTTGTTTTGATTTGAATCTTACGAATGTTGCTCCCAAATTTCTTCAAAAAACTGAACTTTTTCGTGTTAATTGTACAATTTTTAATCGTTAATTGTTTCTGAAAATTTTGCTTTTCTTGTTATCTACTTATAACGGGTAACAAATGGATTAAATTAACCTCTTGAAAACACAATTATGCTGGTGACTGATTCACAAAAACAGTGGAAGTGTTGACTTGTAGCGTTCTTGACTTGGATGTGCTCAAACTTGTAATGAACAAAAACTGGAATAAGTAAAGGCATTTTCACAGAACAAAGAATGTTTTAGTGGAACATTAAGAGGTAATAAAATATATATTTTATTTAAATTGGGAAGTGTGTTTTCAAGTTTGTGTTTCTCCAATTGTTTTGAGAACAATCTGTAGCTGCATGAAGATTATATGTTTGGACTGACTTCTAATGTGACTTCAAAATGCTCCAAGTGTACTTTTATTGTCCTTTTTTCAGCTACTGAAAAGCTAAAAAAAGCAAAGTGTTATTAATTTGCAACTTATTTGTGGA
>BMAV01009381.1:118775-134031 GCA_019973955.1 Trichonephila inaurata madagascariensis
AGATCTTCGTTTTCGTCCATGGCGTCATTTTTTGAAACACGGCTTTTTGGCGCCATTTGGAGAAAAAAAAAATGGTGCTAAAAACAGCAGTGTGCCCAGCTAGGATTTTACCCCCCTCCAAGTTAAACATGAAGAATTGTCATTCTATTTGGAAATAAAAGGATTTGGCCTTTGACGTTAAAACCGTAAAATGTACTAGGATCTTAGAAGATTAATTTTCACGTAGCTACTTCATCAATTTCTTGACAAAGTATTTAAACAAGTTTTGTTTTTTTTATTTCATATAACATAACTACAGCTCCAAATGTTCAGTCTTTGTCAAGAAATTTATAGTATTTACCACTTGTTCTGTTTTCGTTTTATTACCATCTTCACCTTCCAATAAGTTTTGAATTATATCGAATGAATTAATTCGCACGCAGCCACCGAGTTCTGAATGAAAATAATACCCATCAGAGCAGGCCTCACAGTTCTTTGGTCCTGGTCCTTTACAGGAATCTTTACACGCCTTATCACACATTTTACATGAAAATGAAGAATTATCCCCGTCTTGATAATAACCATATTTGCATTTATCACACAGTGTACCAATATATCCTAAATGACATCTGCAAACTATATTTTTATCTTTTGTTCCATCATTCTTGCATTCCCCATGGCTTCCGCAAGGACAAGGAATACAATTCGGGCCATATGTATTGTAAGGGCAGCAAAGTTTTAACTGGGTTATGCACAAAAATGTATAGAGATTAACGTCTTTGCTTCTTTCTTCGAAAAACCAGCTTTCTAATTCATTTTCTTGTAATTCAGCCAGTCTGTAGCACAGATTTTCACCTGATGTAACATCAGAGCACAATTTTTCTTGAATTTCAATAAATCTAACTTCACTGCTTTCGTAAGTGCCGAGTTTTTGTTTCTCCCAAAAGGCATCTCCTCCTTCAAAACTGTGTCTGGCAGTTTCATTGAGGGCTTTCATAAATGACTTAACTAGGTTTTTGCATACAGAGCACGGCGACAAAGAGTTTTGGTCGAAAGAAGTATTTTTCGAATTACTTGCATTAACTTTGAATGATAGTTTTGTTGACGAAAAAATAGAATATGCAATTATTATGTGTATTAGAAATGTTTTTAAGGCTGGCATTTGATATTCCATCATTAACACTCTTAAAAAGCAAACGAAATTAAATGCTGGTATTTTTAATATACCTTAAATTATTTCTTGAAAAATAACCTTTTATCACTGATATTTAATTAAAATATTCTTTTGTAACTATCGCCATTAAATTCACATTTCTGTGATACACGAATCCGCAGAGCAAGATATACTACAAGGAAAAGACCGGAGATTAGATTATCATTGTCACAAGACAAAATACATCAGGCATGGTCGTGATTAATAATCGTTGAATAGTTATATTTAGAAGAATTCGAAGTTTCTGCTCTATCTCTGCTTAGTGACATTTTATATTTTCTTTGATGTTGCTTCAACAAGAAAATGACAATAAGTTGCAATATAATTTTCCATTTAATTATCAATTCATTAGATGTGCTGATTGCTGAATAGTTGCTGTGGTACTTACGTATTATCATAATCTATTGGTGACATTACATGAAACAAAGTACATGGTTGCCAGCACAGTGAGTACGACACATAAGAAATCCGGGTTGCCAACTTGGCGAATTATTAATAGAGTTGGCGATTGTTGCGATAATACGTAAGTACCGTTGCTTTTTCCATACACCCACTACTCTATTTAATGATCCATTTGATTATTTTAAAAGAAAACAATAATATGCATTTTCTAACTTAAATTAATTACTGATTCAAGAGTTTACTCGAAAAGGATTGGTAACGGGAAGTTAAAAGTCGAATTTCATTTTTTTTAAGGATTATTATATCTATTATTTTAAGTTTTTATTTGATACATTATATGCGCTACACCTCAAAATTTATAGTTTAACCGTAGTAAACCGGTAATCGAGGGATTAGAAATCGGCGATTAATATAAATTCGGATGACTTACTATTAAGAACACAGTACTGAGTCGTGGGGCTGACGCATATCAAATAATCGTGGTTATTTTAATTTTTTTTTAAATTTTGATATGGTACGGTCTCGCATTGTCAGAGCTCAGTTGCCTTCCACTGGGGAGGAAACTGGGTGTCAAAATTACTTGTGGTGATTGGTATACCACCTATAGGGTGCAGCACTAAAAAGAGATACCAGTTCCCGAGGAATGCACTATGTCTGCAATGGTAAAATATCAATCTGCATCCCCATTAGAGATTAAAAAAATTTGATATGGTGTAAAGACTAACTACAATGAGAAGAGTTTTGTCTTGACTATGTCATACCACTTCGGATTATTCTACTATTTTGGAGTAAGCTCTGATTAAAGAATCGATTTAGTAGTATTTTTTACTTTTTTTCCCTATGGACTAAATTCATGACAGTCACATAATAAAGGCAAACATGTGTTCCACATTGAATTCAAAACTGACATTAAACTAACTTGTATTTTTTATTCTAGTTGTAAAACTTAGATAAAATTTCAAATTTCATATAACTGGGTAAAGATGTTCAACTGTTATAAAAAGAAACTTCAACAAAAAAATTTTAAAATTTAAAAATAAATCTTGTTTTATATATGTATTTTTAAATTAAAGTGTGACAAATATTACTTTTTTAAAAAAATATTTCTGTAAAAAGTGTTATTTGGCAACAGCGAAGTGTATGATCTGATTAGCTGAAAATAGATGATTGCATTTATCGTGACTATGACGTCACATGAGTTTTTGAACTGATCGGCTAAAAACACGTTGTTGCCGTTATCATGTGACTAAAAAAAAAAAAAAAACATGACGTTATATGAATTTAGTCCATTGAATTCCCTTTTTCTTTTTTGGAGTAAAACTTCTTCGCGCACGCTTGACTTGGGGAGTAAGCTGGTGAATGCGTGACGAGAGCGTTACGAAAAGTGTGATCGGGCATGGCGAACGGAAGTTGAGAGGGAGATATAAGTTAGTGAAGACAGAAAGAGAGAGAGTTACGTTTCGTATATTACTGTATATAACTTCGAACATGGACATTTTATTACGATATATTCGGGAAATCGATATTGATCAATCATCAATTGGTGATATATGTGCTGCTCACTGTGTTTTGGACGATGCAACAAACATCGTAATGGTAGTTGTTTACATTTCGTCCAATAACACAGTTAATAATAATATAAAGTTTTTATATAAAAGACTCATGATTTAGGGTCAAGTAGGCTCTGAAGAATTAGGAGAAAACTATAATACGTTGCCAGTAATTTTAACAGGAAGTTTCAATGTTAATTTCGCGTTCGAAGATGGACAACTCTTGGTAAACTTTCTACAAGATAAATTAGAACTACAAATGAATAAAATGAATAATAACCTAAATGAACCTACCACAAGACATGGAACAACAATCGATGCAGTTTTCTCTAGATATCTTTCTAATTTCCATTCGAAAACATATGCATCTTATTTCTCATGCCATAAGCCTATTGTCTCGGTCTTACAATCAACCACAGTAATTACTGATGTATCTGATAATGAAAAAAATGAATAAAAATAAAACGTCTATTCAACAATATTAATTTATCGATGAAAACCCATAATAAATTTAAATATTTGTAGAAAATTAATATATGTGTATGAATATACATGCATACATATATACATATATAAACATATAAACATATATATATACATACATACATATAGATGGAGCTAAAGAAGTTTTACTTCAGTCGTGTGGTCTAAAGCGCATGCTTTTTTTATTTTTATTAATTCTTTTTTCTTTTCATTTAAGCCATAAAAATAAAAAATCCTCTGCATATGCAAGAAAAAAATACTTTAATGCACTTTGTTGATTTATACATTACTTTTATAATTGCTCAATACGTTAATTTATCTTCTCTGTTTCTTTTTCCATATGTTGAACTGAATAAATTCATTGAGAGAGAGAAAAGACGTAGCCACGGTATTTTCCTTGTAATTTTTTCTCTATCGGTACAAAGAATAAAATATATACTGAGGTATTTTGATGATACAAAAGCTCTTTTTAGTTTTGCTTCTACAACAATGAAGTTATTTGTTCCATTGTATTTCTTTGATTGATTTCGCTACATATCACATGTAAAGACATTGTTCGAATAAATTTTTCCTAACAATATATTTCTAACAATTCAGATGTTGTTGACCGACTTTTTTTCCTTACGAAGTCAAAATGGCTGGATGGTTGAATTTGATGTTAGTAAGCACGAATATGTTTCAAATGTTCGGGGAAATATTAGGTAATTTTTTTTAAAAAGAAGGTTCTTTCTAGTTTTTATAAATTACCATTAAGAGCTTTAAATAATTTTTTTTCCATAAATTTTATAGTTAAACTATTGTTAAATATTTTCCGAAACTAATATTTTCTTCAATCTGAAAAAACTGTATTAATATAGTTAAATCTCGAAATTTTCCTTTCTTCGAAGTGATACTTGTATTATTAATAATACTTGTATAAACAAATATTTAAAGTTCTTCAGAAAAATATTTAAGTACAACAAGTAATATAAAAAAAAATATTTTCAAGTCAATTCCTGCTTAGATCAACAAAGAAAAATTTTATTTTAGCTACTTTTTACTAAATAGTTACAATTAATATAAATATGTATATACATATGACAGAATCACAAAATTAAGTTGTAATTAATTTTTATTAATTATCATTAAAGTATCGTATTGTCATCCAAAACAATCGTGTATAGAAAATTTCAGTTCATCTGAATGCTTTAAAACGTGAGAAAAAAATCTTTTTAAGTTTTGACACAAGTCGCTAAAAATGAAACCAACGTGGCTGTATCTGTAATTCTTTAAATACTTAGTTTCAGTCTCTTAATTCATTTTAATTAATTATAATTAAATTATTGTATTGTCATCCAAAATAAGCATGTATATAAAATTTCATAGTATATTTTTTTAGTATACTAATTTTATGGTATGTATTTTATTAAAGATTAAAAATTCCATCAAGATAAATAAATAAATAGAGAGTATGAGCTAATAGTAGAAATTGAAAAAGCGCTTGCTTTTGTACTTAATTAAATTTTGCTTACTTTCACAAGAGTAATTTCGTTGAAAAAAGAGTTAAATATAAGCCAGATTAATTAAAGTATTGAAATTTTAAATTATAAATCTCAGCAGAATACATGTGTTTCGTATATTTAGTAATGCACAATTAAAGTTAAATTTCTCTTTTGGAATTTTTACTTCACTTTTTAGTTTTATTGAAGAAAGATTTCTCTCACAAAAATATTATTTTAACAAGTAGTATAATTTTTCTTAACGTCAATTCCTACTTCGTTAGTAAAACGTATTGGCACCATCTGTTGCAGCTAGTTGTAACTACGACAGAAATAACGCAGGATAAATTTATAATTAAAAAATAGAATTTAATTAATGAATTAATATTTGAAAAAGCTGTATTAACATCAAATGTCATGCACTACAAATTTTAAAAAAAAAAATTATTTGAACTTGAATGGATGAATAGAAAGTATTTTATTAATGAATGAAAATTTGTACAACATATATATATATGAGGAGAGAGTGAAATAATAGTAAAGGAATTTTAAAAAAAACATTTGGGAAGCCTTGATGATAAATTCCATGTTTGTACTGAATATTTCTTGCAAAATACGAATTTTCAAGATATTAAATTTATTACGAGCTATAGCCATTATTAAGAAAGGTTATCTGAATCAAAAGCTATATTGCGTATTCGTAATGGATACAGTTTTATCTTTCCTTTTTTTAATACTGAGTACTAGATCAGTACAATGAACTCGCTTTAACACGGTTTACTGAATCGAAAAGTCCAGAATCATTACTGAAATAGAGCATTCAAAAGGATTAAATTTTTAATTAAGAATACTGTGTATCACTTTTCATCAGTTCTTTTTTGTCTAACTCTACCGAATAAAGTCAAAGTTCAAAACATCTCTTGAAATAAACAAAACAATATTCCACAACATTAGCGTTATAATACTGCTTCGTCATTGTAATGTGTGTTAATCATATACTTTATTATATACCACTCGTTTCAATTTAAACATTCCATTTCCTCCTGAATAGAATATGTTCTATATTTCGTATTCTACATCGCAGTAAAAAATGCATTTTGGACTTGGAAAGAGTTCCAATCAACTTCATATTCAATTTCATGTGTAAAGATCTAGTCGGGCATGAAAGTTGGCGCAATTCAGCCAAACATGACCAATCAAAATACATTACTGATGAAATATCACATCATTTGGTGACATTTTTCTGGTTTGGCAAAAATGCTTAAGGTATCCAAACACGTTGAAAATGACCAAATTCAGTCGTGACAGATATTTTCATCTTGTATTTTGTTGAATAGAGCTATCTTTTGGCTTTACAAATCATACTTTATTTTGTTTCTACACTACCTAGAGACCAAGTTACACAATCAATTGAAAAAAATTAGAAAAAACGGAAGTGGGTCTTTGATTATCAGAAGTAGGTATTTAAACTGCTTAAAATCTATCATGGCGAATCTGATAACTCAAAATGTTACAAATGCATTTCTATAACACTTTTTGAACCGGATATTTATGTTATATTCTGGAGAATGTACTGAAATAATTCTTATTGCATGAATACTTTTTGAGTTATGGCTTATCCTTTAAATAATGGTTTCATAAAGAATGTCACATTTCTTATTATGTTTACTCAATCAGCTCAAAAATTTTAATAAAAAATTAATATTTTAGGACATTTTCTAAATAAATGTATCCAATTTGTTTTAGTAATACTCTTACTAATATAAGTTTATTACTTTTTTCTCTAACTGTGCTTTAAAGTTTTTCAAAAATATTGCTAACATTTCACTTATAATTGAGATTTTTATAAAATTTAAGTAATTTATTTTAAATATTGTTAGCGCTAAATATTAGTATTTATTTGTATTGAGTCCTAAAAAGCATTTATAATGTTTAAATAAGCTATTTTGTTAAAAAGTACTCCGAACGTGTTCGGATACCTTAAAAAAGATTTTACACATTGCCATAAAAAATTACTAAATTTCAAGGAAAGAGTTTGATAAACAGATACATATATCACAATCTCATGAACATACAGCGGCTCTCAAAGGCTATCGCACATTTGCTGTTTTCTATAAAATTGAATATTTTCAACTCATAAAAATTAATATATCGGTACTGTAATTTTAAAAATAATATCTTCACAACTTATTCTTATTGGAAAAATATAATCAATTTTTAAAATATAGTATAATTATTCTTTTGAAAAATTAACGGCCGTGGTAGCCGAGTGGTATAGGTATCGGATCGGTTCATGCCTTGTCACGAGTTCGAGCCCAGTACCACTAAAGACCCGCCGTGTAGGGCAACGATGCTGAAAAGTCGAGAGCTGAAAAGTCCTCCCGTTGGGGTGGTGTGGTAGTTAGGAGAGGGGGTACCAGCTCAGGTATCGTCCACGTCACTTGACCATGGTTTCAAAATTACGTGGTCCGTCGCCAAAAGCCCTTGTGTAGCTGAACAGTGCGACGTTAATATTCAATCAATTTGAAAAATTAACGATCAAAAACTACTAAAAAATTACGCCCAAAAGTCTTTGAACACCTAGAAAAATCTCAACATAGTTTCAACTATTCTATTTTTTCTTAATTTAGTGCTTAGTGAGATATCTTTTGCCGTCCACAACAGCTTTTAACATTTCGATATAAATTTCCCCAGTTTTTTGTAATTTCTGCATCAATATTCCTCCAATCTTCTATGATTATTGTTTTTAGCTCACATTTTATTTTCGTATGTCATGTCTTCTTACGCTAGCTTCAAATTATACTGGCTTAAACCAAGGGATTTAGGAGGTGTTTTCAGATTTTTGGAGATAGTTATAGAGATACTAGAAGGGTAAGTTGAGAGTAGTGTGCTTGGGGTCATTATCTTATTGAAATATGAAGTCGTCTTTAATATCTAAATTTTAGACGGATAATTTCAAATTGTTCTCTAAAATATTTGAATAAAGCCCATGATTCACAATACCATAAAAAAAATACTAAATTACCTAATCCTGAAGCTCCTTTCCCCCTCCACTGAAAAACACTTCCACGCTTCAAAGCTTCAACTAAATTCTTCTTCCGTTTTTTTTCTTCTCCAAACTATTATACGCCTGTCGGAACCAAAAATGTTGAATTTTCTGAAACTTAATCCCAAGAATTGAATTGAAACAATGAAGTAAGAGGTTTTGTGTGGTTCTTGTGTGTGGGGCGGGGGAGGGTGTAAATCAGCTTCAGGATTAGGCAATTTAGTATTTTTTTAATGGTATTGTGAATGATGATTTTTATTTAAATATCTTTAAAAAGAATTCGAAATTATCTGCCCAAAATTTGGGTATTGGAGACGATTTCATTTTTTTACTAGATAATGACCTCAAGCGCACTTCTCTCAACGTACGTCTCTAGTAGTCTCAGATTCTGAAAATACCTCCTCAAACACCTGATTCAAGCCCAATAGAACACATTTGGTGAGAATTTGAAGTTAGAGTAAGAAGACATGACATACAAAAACAATAATCATAGAAAAATGGAGGAATAACGATAGAGAAATTACAAAACATTGGTGAAATCTTTATCAAAATGCTTAAAAACTGTTGAGGACGCTAAAGATATCCTTCTAAGTACTAAATTGAGAAAAAAATAGAACAGTTAAAACTATATTGAGATTTTTTTTAAGCGTAGGAAAACTTTTGTGGCGTAATTTTTTTTAAAATAATTTTTCAAAAGAATAATTGCACCGCTGTTTGTAAAGAAATACAACACCATGAAGAAATCATCAGAATTAAATGAACTTTGCAGCAAATTTCAATTATAGAATGTTACGTAAAATAGTAAAGTTTCAGAGCCACCACACATGCGTGGCGTGCACAGCGCCCTCTGAACTAATGTTGAAAGCGCATAAATAGAGGGCTGTAGCGGGACGTTGAAAATAGTTAATGATTATTTTTTAGTGGCGAACGTTTAGTAAGACCTAAGCATGCCTCCACGACGAAATAAGGAGAAATTCCAACAACTTACGGAATTTGAACGCAAAAGAATTATCGGTCTTCAAGAAGGAGGATTTTCCTATTGCGCAATAGGAGTTCGTGCGCAGCGGAACAGTTCCACAGTGATGCGAGTTTGGAAGCAGAGGACCGACGAGCACCGAACAACTTGAAAAACTGGCTGTAGACGACGGAAGGTGACGTCAGCGCGTTGCGATCGACACCTGTTTGGCATGACGGTGAGAATGAACGTACAACTTCCTCCAGGCAGTTGACAGCACGTTGTTCTACCACTGCAGGTGTACTAATGTCGGCTTCGTCAATTCATCGACGTCTTCTGCACGGTGGATTGCGTTCAAGGGTGCCTTTATACAGGATCCCCCTCACGGCAAAGCATCGATGGCTGCGTCTGCAATTGGATCATGAGCACAGAGCCTGGCAAGGTGATTGGCACCAAGTTGTCTTTTCAGATGAATCACGCTACAATTTGTGGGACCATGAAGGCCGCATTCGTATTAGACTCTATCCCGGTGAACGCAGCTTTCCAGAATGAGTTATCGAACGACATAGTGGCCTAACATCCGGAGTTATGGTTTGGGGTGCGATTTCGTATCATGGACGATCCAATTTGCTACGAATTGAGGACAATCTCAATAGAACAAATACTTCCGGGAAGTGCTACAGCCCGAAGTCGTTCCCTTCCTTCAAGGCATTCCTGGAGTTATCTTTCAGCAGGTTAATGCACGCCCACATGTTGCAAAGACTGTTCGAGACTTCTGTTTAGTTCAACACATGCAACTTTTTCCTTGGCCTGCTTATTCTCCGGATATGTCGCCTATTGAGCACGTGTGGGATTTGGTTGGTCGGCGTCTCGCTCGTGATCCGCGTCTTGCACTTTCAAATGACGAACATTTGTTGTGCTTACAAGCAATACGGAATTCTCTTCCACAAGCAGACATTCAAAATCTATTTGACTTTATGCCACGTCGTATAGCAGCACTTATTGCAGCGCGTGGTGACTACACCAAATACTGATTTCGGACACTTAATATTGTTTTGTTGCTTTGAAAATTTCGTCATTTATTTGAACTAATACAAGTCATTTGTGCATTAAATTTCATTTAATTGTGATAATTCTTTCACGGTGTTACATTTTTTACAAATAGCAGTTTATATTATATTTTTAAAATTGATTGTATTATTCCAATAAGAACAATTTGAGGATATAAAAAAAATTACAGTTCCGATACATTTATTTTTATTAGTTGAAAACATTAAATTTTATAGAGAATTGCAAGTGTACGAACACTTTTGTCAGCCACTGTATATAAATATTGCGATAATTTTCTACCAAGAAAATGTATTGATTTGTATTATGATCTTTGATATTAAATAGAGGCTGCCTTAAAGAAACGGAATACCTAAGTTATTTATCAGATATGAAATTAAGGTTCTCACATAATATCCCGTCGACCTAATTCGTCAAATCAAAAGACGTCACCAAATTCCGCGATATACAGCCTATAGTGGAAGCTGTTCTTGTGCATGTTTGAGCTCAATAATAATGGCGATGATAGAATTTGGTGACAGGTTTTGAATTGGTGAACTTGGTCGACGGTATAATACACGAGTACCGAAATATGTTTATTAGTAAACTGTAACAGATTGAAAAATAAGAATCGACAGAAAAAAAGAATCTAAGCCTTAGAAAACAGAATATTTATTAATTATAAAAAAGAGTGAAACACGTTAAATGCTATAGCATGATTAAATACATAGAATCGATACAGATATATAAAGAAACTGTTTCAAAAGAAAACCCTTTAGAGAACCGCGTTCTGTAATATATTGTTATCAAAGAATAATAAAGAAAAATAATCTAAAAGAGCCGTATTTTATATGCAGCAGTTTATTATTTTTAAAAAGTCACTTAAAATTACTGAATAAACATATCCATTTACTCTCGAAATATTTGTATGCGAAATATTATTCGGTTTTTAAACTGAAATTCTCACACACTGTAGAAATTACATTTTTGCTAAGCAACACACCTGTATAAACCCACAGGGAGAGTCTAAATTGTTTTCACAAAATAAGAGGGGTGACGGTACCCATCTAGACGAACAATAACTACCATCGAACGAAGGGTCGCATTTCACTCTGAAAGTCAGAAAAAGGTAAAATTAGAATTAATATCTGAACTTACAAAAGTGTTGTGAAAGCAAATGAACTTCACTAAAAGTTGAATAATCTAATTTATTGTTCAGATAAAAACTCAAAGCAAGAGAGCTCAGTTTGGCTGCCTTGCGTGGTTTTGAGCTTCGACAAAAGATTAACTGACGCACTTCCTCCAAGAATCCAGGTGCTATGTTAATTTTGTCTGCAGCAACAAAGATTCTCGCAATGAGATCATCCACCAAGTCCACAGGCGCCTAGCAAATGAAAGATTTCATCTACTCCAACAAGAAGAAAAAGGGTAGTAGGTTTGTCTGATGTGCGTGGACGCCAAGCTATATGTGTTGCAAGTTCGATCAGTCTTTCAGGATATGTAGCTTTCAAGTAGAGGTATTCGGCGGAAGATCTAATTGTGAAGCAGTCGTTGCCACATACAAAATTGACACGAAACCAGGAATCTTCGTAGAGGTGCGCTAGTCATTTTTTCCACCAGTGTACAGCAACACTCATGGCCTTTACTTTAAGAATTTTCTATGAATTTTTCTTTAAATAGTAAATCAAATTCAGCAACTTTTGGTATCATTTATACTGTTGTAAAAATTCTGGCTTTAGTTCTAATTTTGCTCTTTTCTGCCTTTCAAAGTGAATATAACATATGTTCCACGGTGTGACGTTTGAATTAAAGTAAGATAGATTAATTTAAATATTTAGTTTATTTACGTCGCAGCAGTGGTGTAACGGAGAACATTTCGGCCCCCCCTGCAAAGTCAGATTTTGGGCCCTCAAGTTGGATTATACAAATGGTAGGTTCTTGGAGACAGTTAGACTTTAGGCCCCCTAGATCCTTGGGCCTTCACGCGATGCGGGGATTGCATGGGTGTACGTTACACCACTGCGTCGCTGCTAATAATTACAATATATACATTGAAGTTATTAAAAATATTGTTGAGTTCTTTAGAGTTCAAATTCTGTTGTTTGTGAGGGAGGAGGTCACTTCTAGTCTCTGCGAAAGAGAGAGTTTCCAGCCATCTCTTCTCTCTGCCTTCTCTAGGGTTTTTGGGATGATAGGGGTCGGTGTCTTTATCCGTGAGTTACATCCGGTTCGTGGGTGGAGTAGGGGTGCTCTTCGTGGTGTCAAAGGTTACCGAGTGATGCCCAAGACAACACCGCGCAATATTTTAAGGGTGCAGGGGTTCATTGAACGTGGTGGTCATATCCACAAAAAGAAACCGATTTACAGCTGTGTAACAGAAATGGTTACAATAGCAATTATTATTCATCCAAATGGTTATATTGTCACCCCTCCCCCCCCCTTATTTAGTAAAAACAATTTGGATTCACAAACATTTTGCTTAGAAATTAGATTCTTATACTACAAATACTTTAATTTTTAATTAAAAATAATTTAATGCTCATAAATTCATATGCATCTTTCAGGAAATCCTTTACAGCCTATCAATCCGATCAATTTTGAATTTCGCTACCAAGAAACCATAGCTATATCTAGTGATAACGATGAAGAATATGAGAATGACTACGGTATTAATTTTTTCCGTAAAAATTTCACTTCCTTGTTTGTAGAGATACAAAAATTGTATTTGGATAGCAATACAAAAGAAAAAAAAAATTATAAATGAGAGTCCATTTACCATTTGACAAATTTTGATATTCATCGATATTTCTAAGAACTACAAAGGTATACGCTCTAATAACAGTTCATTACCTACACTATAAAACAATTTTAAAAAATTCATTTTTCCGATACGAATAATATTTTATTGGTTTATAATAACACAAGGGCCCTATTTGGGCAAAGCAGCGTCACACTTGTGAATTTACTATCAACCAAGTATATGAAGTAATTGTGTTACAAGTGAAAATCTAGAAGTAAGGCGTGATGGAAGCAAGAAAAAAGTAAACACTTGTTACTATTGAAGACAAGGGAAAGTCAAAGATAGGGAATTTAAGAAAGAACAAACACTAGGGATTATAAATACCATAGTCAACTTAGTATAAGCTCTTGAGAGAGCATGAAATAAAAATAATAATTGGTTTTTAATGCTTTCAGTGTGCAAAATTTATTAGATACTTTCTCCCGATTGTCGCTGGTGCCATTGACTTTTGCTTCCATTGTGAAATTTGGGTGATAATTGACGCTCTTGATTTATATGAGATCTCCCTATTCTAGAGGTTAAAGGGCTAGTCATTTTTATGACTCAAATGCAGCCTTCCATATAATTCTAAATGGAGGCTCATGGATTACTAAAGAGATTTGCTCTCACCTGTTTAGATTATATGAGTTTAACAAAGTTTTCTTTCCCGAATGGTTGCCTGCACATGTTGGCATTATAGGGAAAGTAATGTCTACATGTCATGGCTAGAAATTTAAATAATGATAACTTTGCTAATGTTACCTTAATAGACGTAAATACTGTTGCAAATTTCAAATTGAGAGAGAGGGTAATTCTTGTAAAGCATCAACTCTGTAACATAAGTGAAGACCATCTTTTTACAAAGACCATTGTTAAGCTAAGAACAGGTCATTACAGAGGAATGAAGATTGATAGAGATAGTAGAAAAACTTATAGGAATTGTGATAATTGTTTAGATATAGAGCTAACACCTGCTTATATATTTTATTGTCCAGCTATTCCTGCTGCTCTACAAGATATATAGGTCCTGGTTTCATCAACAAGCCTCTATGTGGATAATATTGAATAGATTGCCAGAACAGTTGTCTGGACCCATGGTACTGTCTTATTTGGTCCTGTCATGGACACTACAGTATCATCATCCCGATTGTCTTGAAAATTTTGCCGGTTGCTTGGTGGAACGTGTGGCACATGGCTATATTTTATATTTTATTCATTCAAGAGTTACAAAAATATCATCCTTATTTCATTTACGTTTATGTACAACCTTAAACGTTATTACTTAGACCATGACGTGACTGCCCCCACTTCTGAATGAATATTTCCTATTAGGAATTTAATAATTTCCCGAAGAGAGTCCAACGCAAACGCGAGGTTATTTGATTTTTCGTGAGAAAATTTTCAAAAAAGACAATTCCAACGTATAAATTGTGAGAGTAGGGGCAGCTTTTGATCTTGCGAAGGTCAATGAGTGTGACAAATTTTGGACAAGTTTCCTGACTCTGATATCAGATTACAACGTGTGGGTGATAGATGACCAATGGCTGAATGGTAATTTTTCTTTTTCTCGTCTCCGTCCAATAGAAGACATTCTAAGACACCTGTATCACTAGGAAGGCACAGTGGTGGCAGTAACTAAGTAGTTATGGTCACGAGCTCATGACCGGTGTGTTGTGAGTTCGAGTTCTGGTGCCACTGCAAACCCGTCATGTAAAGGGGGCCGATAGGGGGCGTGCACGTTATATCTGTCGAGGATCTAACTCCTCCCGTTGGCATGATTTGGTAATTAGGAGAGGGAGGTACTATCTAGGTGACGTCATCGTCCCTTGAACGAGATTGAAAAGTAAGAGGTCCGTCACAATAGCCCTCGTGTTGCTTTATAGTTCGACATTAATATCTCTCCCTCACTCAATAGGAAGGCGAAACTCTTAATCTGATTTTTCAAGAGACAGAGCCGATTTAAATATCAGTACTGCAGACTTGCAAAGCCCCTCATCGAATGGGCATTGACTGACACTCAACAAGAGCTCAAATCTATGACTCATAACGGGAGGGTCATTTTTTCAATGCTCAGTTGAGCACCTGAATTTTTTTAAGGTCTGAATACTGGTAATGTGCAGCAAGCAATTAAATATTGCTTTTCATGACAAAACTAACATTATGTTCTTATGGTTTCCAATTGAATTGAGGCAGAGTAATCAACACAATCAGCACAGGGGCAAGCCGTCCAATGTGTACTACAGAAAAATACCTTATGAGTATTCGTTGTTGTTACTGATTTGGGGATTTTATCACATCACGCACAGAACAGATAGGAATAATGG